>JAODAL010010989.1:0-102157 GCA_025379985.1 Phyllomedusa bahiana | reverse complement strand
GGCCACTTCCCCCTTTAACCAGTACTGCGGCCGTCTGAAGTTTGCTAGAGAGCATTTGGATGATCAAGAAGAGTATTGAGAGAATGTCATATGGTCAGATGATACCAAAGTAGAACTGTTTGGTAGAAACACAATTCGCCATGTTTGAAGGGGAGAGAATGCTGAGTTGCATCCAAAGAACAACATACCTACTGGGAAGCATGGAGGTGGCAACATCATGCTTTGGGGCCGTTTCTCTGCAAAGGGACCAGGACGACTGATCCATGTACATGAAAAAATGATTGGGGCCATGTATCATGAGATTTTGAGTGCAAACCTCCTTCCATCAGCAAGGTCACTGAAGATGAAATGTGGCTGGGTCTTTCAGTATGACAATGATCCCAAGCACACTGCCAGCGCAATGAAGGAGTGGCTTCGCAAGAAGAATTTCAAGGTCCTGGAGTGGCCTAGCCAGTCTCCAGATCTCAACCCCATAGAAAAACTTTGATGGGAGTTAAAAGTCCACGTTGCCCAGCGACAGCCCCAAAACATCACTGATCTAGAGGAGATCTGCATGGAGGAATGGGCCAACATACCAGCAACAGTGTGTGCCAACTTTGTGAAGATTTACAGAAAAAGGATATATAGCAAAGTAGTGAGATAAACTTTTGTTATTGACCACATATTTATTTTCCATCATAACTTGCAAATAAATTATTTCAAAATCAGACAATGTGATTTTCTGGATTTTTTTCTAATTTTGTCTCTCATGGTTGAGGTCTACCTATAATGTCATATAATGTCAATTACAGGCCTCTCTCATCTTTGGTGGCTGACTAAATACTTTTTCCCCCACTGTGTGTGTATGTATATATATATTCAGTATACATATACATATGGCTCTGTGAGAGAGCTGAAACGTCGCTTTGGAATATGTGGCGATAAACACACATTTTTCACGTTTTTTCATCTGACTACCGGAGTGCTGCAATTTTTCCTGTGTGTAGCTAAACTGGCTTCCCTTGCCGGGGATCTGTTTTTGCTGGCACCTCACTGAAGTTATACTGTGGAAAGTGCGGCTGATTCTCTTCGATATATATATATATATATATATATATATATATATATATATAAATATATATATACATATACTATATATATATATATATAATATATATATATATATATTATATACTTATATTTATATATATATATAATATATATTATATATATATATATATATATATATATATAGTCACAAAAAAGAAAGTTCTTCATAGTACTCCATGCTTACACCGATGTTTTGGTAATCCTAATTGACCTAAAACATGTAAGGTTTATTCTGATTTCATGTCAGTTAGTGAGAAAAACTTGCATATGTGTCTTTTTATATAGTGTATGTAAACTTCTGCTATCAACTGTATATATGTTGCAAGGAGATGATGAAACTAGGGAGCTGATCAAATCAAGGAAGATGTTAAAATAATAACTCTGTGGGGTCATTTCCCTAAAGAAAGTCAGTGATTAGATCAAGTCCCTGAAGTGTTTTAGTGAAAAAATGAAATCATATTGTTTCGATTTTAAAAGTTTTTAATAGTCAACCATACAATTTGAAACGTAGAGTAGGTAATGCAACAATAGCCATTGAGACACAAATGAGTTTTTCAAAACTAATGAAGAAAAGAAATAGGTAATTAAGATGATCTTTTTAAAAACCAAAAGGATACTTTAGCGACATTTTAAACAGTTTTAGTGAATGTAATTCATAAATAATAATAATGTTTATTCATGTGCATGTTGTAGTAGCTATTTGAAGAGCATTTCTAGGTAGCCATTCTTTTAGTTAGAATTCCAACTAAGGTAGCAAGCACGGTGCTGGCTGGCACGGACGCCAGAGGAGGGGAGCGGTGAAGTAAAGAGGAGTCAGAAGCGAGTCCTGACAAGCGAAATATAGAGCTGTGCGAGTCTCCTGACTTGTTTATCTCATCTGAGTCCTGACAAGCGAAACATAGAGCTGTGCGAGTTTCCTGACTTATTTATTTCATCTGAGTCCTGACAAGCGAAACATAGAGCTAAGTGAGTCTCCTGACTTGTCTGTTTCAGCTTATCATTAAAACAGTTCAGGGATTTTGAAACATAGAGCTGTGCGAGTCTCCTGACTTGTTGATTTCATTTTTTCATGAAACAGTTTAGGGATTTCGAAACATAGAGCTGTGCGAGTCTCCTGACTTGTTGATTTCATCTTTTCACTAAAACAGTTCAGGGATTTGATCAAATAACAGACTTTCTTTAGGGAAATGACCCCACAGAGTGGTTATTTTAACATCTGTGATTGAATCAACTCCCTTAGGGATTTGATCAAATTTGAGCAAATTTATCTTAGCAAATTTGTGCTAAGATATACTCATTACTGTTTTGTTATAGGGTCATTTAGAGTTAAGTCTAAATCACCTTGAGTTAAGTCACCTTTTAATATGTCTATATTTCCACCTTCTGAACTTTGAATAAGTAGAATAGAGGTGCAGTCTAATTGTCTCATCACTACATCATCAGAAGCGTCAGAGAAATAACCATTTGTAGCAGGCTATTCAGTGATTCTTGGTGTCTTTTTTTGCTTTTCATAGAACTAAAAGGAGCAAGTACAAAGGCAAACATCAGCTTTTCTGACAATCAGAGAAGAGCCTTCATCTGCACATGTATTGTCATCTTCTCTGCTTGTCATAGAAGTGAAAGTTATGTCAACTTACTTTATCATGGTGAAAAAGAAACATGCGCTCGCGTGAACAAACTTGGCTAGGCTTGCCTATTCACAAGTCCATACTAATGCTATGGAGTTCATAGGTTGACAAGATTGAGTTACATTTAATGAAAGGTACAGTTTCATCTAAAGACATGTTTAAAACTTTTAAATCAGACATATAAGGTAGTTAAATGTGGAAGGTTTTAAACAGAAATGGATTCATTTGATAATTTCTTTAAGCATACAAAATGCCTTATATTTATTTGACAAACATCTTTAATTTTCTTTTAGCAATAATTCTCATCACTAGTGTTGTGCGTTTTTTTATACGGAACATCGGGAATTCGGCATGGTTTTTAGGGTGATCGAAATTTTTAGATCTGCGATAATTTATAGGGCTATTATAATTGTGCATCATCTATTAAGATTCGCGCCATTTTTCGGCGCTTCTGTATTTTTGGCGGCCAGCAAATCAGATTACAGAATAGAGCACGGTGAGATGTGTGTGCGACGTCATGACTGGGATGTGTATGGTTGCGTTTGCAGGAAAAATCACATGACCTTCGTATTACATAAGAACAGCGTTTCCTGTTCATGCCTCAGTGGTCTCTCAGCGTCTTCATAGGGAGTAGGACGTGCGCTTTGCCTGTGGCCAAACCAGCTCAGCGAAATTATTCTATTTTGCACGGAGACCTCTTCTATTAGCTGTGATCCTTACAATTTAGTTCGTTAGAGATTGGAAGATTTTATGTGTTAGGTAGGAATTTTAAGGGGAGCATATACCGCTGTAAAGTCACGGGGGGGCGGGTGGGTGGGGGGGCCCACGGGAAAAACAACAATCAAGCTCTATAAAGAACACTGGATAAAGTTCCCAAGACTTAGTGTGACTTTATTATTAACAGATTGCAATTGAAATATTTCCTGGGATTATTGGGGCAGCCTGAACTGTCTATTAGGATACACATCTTTCTAGTAACTGCAGGTTTCTGTGTTAGTTGAAAATATCCACTTATATTATCAGTATAATTTCAGATAGGTGTTCATTTTCAATTTTACCCCTTCCACCTTTGTTCAATATATCCATCTTGCCACTTAAATCCTGAAAACAGCCAATATATTAGTCACCACAGGTGAATTGAAAGGTGCAAAAATACCGTGTATTATACGAAAAACATAAAAGATACGTGTTTTTGTTACTTTGGGCGCACTACCGCTTTGTCCAATTGACGCAGCATGCACGTAAATCTTAAACAGCAAGTTTATAGTCACCACAGGTGAATTGAAAGATGCAAAAAATACATGTTATGATCCGAATACATTTGAGAGACGTGTTTTTTGACTTTGGCGCGCTACAGCTTTGTTCTTGACGAAGCTTGCACGGAAATCTGAAAACAGCAAATTTTATAGTCACACAGGTGAATTTGAAAGGTGCCAAAAAAATACATATCTCACTTTTCCCCTCAAGCAACTATCATCCTTCAGATACGTTTTTTTGACTTTGCCGACTACAGCTTTGTTCAATTGACGCAGCTTGAAATAAATCTTAAAACAGCAATTTTATGTCACCACAAGTGATTGAAAAGGTGCAAAAATACCGTAATTATACGAAAATAAACAGATACCGGTTTTTGACTTTGACGCACTCAGCTTTGTTCATTGACGCAGCTTGCACGTAAATCTGAATAAAGCAATTTTATAGTCACACAGGTGAATTGAAAGGGCAAAAAATCCATTTTATTATCCCTAATACATTTCAGATAAGTGTTTTTTGACTTTGGCGCACTTACAGCTTGTTCATTGATGAGCTTGCACGTAAATCTTAAAACAGCTATTTTATAGTCAACCAGGTGATTTGAAAAGCCCCCCCCCCCCCCCCCCCCCCCCCCCCTGCAAAAAATTAACAGTGTATTATAGAAACATATAAGATACGTGTTTTTTGCACTTTTGCCCAGTCCAGAGTTGTTGATAGAGACACCTTGCAGTTAAATTTGGAATTCCAGCAATTTTGTTTTGATTAGAGGGTTTGGAATAGCTGGTATTTGCCGTCTTTTATAAGAGACATTTCAAAAACTATTCCATACCTTCTCAAATTTTTATTATTTCTGATATGGGAGCGAAATTGCAGGTGGTAAGCGAGCAAAGAGGGGGGTAGCACATGGAGGTTGAGGTACGAGGAGGTGCTCCTTCCAGTGCGGCGGAACAACAAGCATGCCAGCGGGATTCGTCTGTTGCAGGACCTAAGGCCCTGTAATCGCTGGGTCAGGGCCTGTGAATTCAGTAACGAACAGCGTCGCCAATCTGTCCTTCAGTGGTTTTAAGCAACCTGACATCCTAGCAGTCTTACTCCTCCTAGTCCTCGCCTGTCACGGCCACAAATGTCGTATCATCAGCATATCCTCAGCATCTGTACCACATGAAGCAGCCCAAATGTCAACTCGTATGCCCCCACTGTGGATAATCCATGACTGATGACCTCTTGATGACAAAATGCAGTTGGGGTAGACCCGCTCCTCGCTTATCGCCGTCAGAAAGGTCCAGGAACCTCTCACTCGCATGGAGCCTCTTTGAGCAAGCCTCTGATTCACCCCAGCGATGTCATATGCCGCCTTTGCCGTAAACGCAAGTTAGAGGTAAGAACCTTAAGTGGTTAAACCACCACCAACATGTCTAGTTCACATGCAGCGAATGCATGAGTTGAAATGGAGGGAACACTTGGCCAAAAAAGGCCTGACCGACGCCGGGCCTCCAACATGTCACACCATCTGTCTCGCCTCCTCCTCATCCGCACACCAAGCGTTCCTTCAGTGCCCATGTCTCTCAGAGTCATGATAAGGGATCGGCCTCGCTTCCGCCTCCACCGTCGCCCGAGTACCACCAGCACCACCAGAGACCCATCCTACCCTTCTCCTTCCGCCAGTTGACGACCTGCACGCGCTAACAGCGGCAGTTCAGCAGCGCTTCCTGTCTTCAGGTTTGAGAGCAGAAGAAACACTTTAACCCAAAACCATCCCAAAGCCAAAAGCCTGAAGGTCATCTTTGCCAGGCTTTTGGCCTTGGAAAGATGCCTTTCTGCCTGGTGGACCCAGCTCGCGCGCGTTCCGCCTCGTCATGGCACTTGCTGGCCCCCAATACCAGATGCCGAGCAGGCATTTCTTTGCCAGAAAAGCCGTCCCTGGCCCTGGCCAAGCACGTGTCATCTAATAATTTCAAGCGCGTTGTTGCATCTGGTGTCCGGAAAAGGTCCATCTGAACACCGACACATGGACTAGTAAGCACGGCCAAGGCCGACGATATTCTCTGTGACAGCTCAATGGGGGTGAGCTGGGTGGATGTTCTGGGGTTGACGGTGGCTCTCAGGCCCGGCGCACGCTTCTTCAAAACCGCCAGGGTTTGGTGCAGGGCTTTGCCCCCTAGGTCCTCTGGTGGCATCACGTGCCAGAGAAACCAAGCCGTTTTGAAATTAATCTGTCTTGGAGACCGTCCCCCACAGGTCAGAAGATGTGGACAGCTCTTCGCAACGTGAACCGAGCGCTGGATGCGGTGACAAGAACATTGTGCCAGGCATGTTGGTGTGCGATAACGGGAATATTGCTGGCCGACATTAAGATCGGTTAGGCTGGAGCACATCCTTGCCTGGCACCATGTCTTGAACCTTGTCATCCAGAAATTTCTAAAGTGCACGCTCCCAGGGTCTGGACTGCCTGATGAGGAAGGCTCGAAGTCTGGTTCGCACTTCGGCGTTCGCAAACTGCTTCGTCCCGCCTGGCTTGCATTGCAGCGTTCAGCTCGGCCTCCCCGTCACCGTCTCATTGTTGACTTGGCAACACGCTGGAATTCCACCATCCACTGTTCAGCGATTGTGGCAGCAGCGCAATCGCCATTACGCAGTCGAAAGTGACACATGGCCTGACAGCAGCGGTGCGGACCTCGGGGTGTTGAGCCACCGGAGAGTGAAGGGCAGGGGAAAGAGCTCTGCTCCATCCTTCGCCAGTTTTGAAGAAGCACACCAAAATGGTCAGTGCAGACAATTCGCCCTTGTCAGCATGAGCATTGTAGTGATCTTAGTTCTGGAGACGATCGTTGGACACTCTGAAACAACAGGTCCCACAGCGACGGGGAGGAGGACGGACACAGCTGCGGACACGGAGCCTTTTTCCGTTCAAAACCACCAAGGCCCGACAGTTTCACAATTTCATAGGTTTTCATTAGACAGTGGTTCGGGGTCCAGAGCTAGTTGCAAGGTGGCGTATCAGATCTCAGGGTGGCATCATCTCAGGGAATTCAGGGCTGTGTTGAAGCTGTGCCGGAGGCAGCGGAGGAGGAGGAGGAGTATTCATAGACACCGACGTTATGACATCCTGCCTTGGAAAGAGGTTGGCGCGAATTTTGAGGAGAGGAGGAAGATGAGGAAGATCAGTTTGCTAGTGCACTCGACCCAGAGGCTGGGAAATCAAAGCTCCATCTCTCACATGAGTGCTTGGATGCTCCAGTTCCTCCAACATGATCCTCGCATTAAGGCCAACAACATGAACAACAGTTACTGGGTGCACCTCCTGGATCCCGGTACAAAACAAAACTACAAGCACTTTCCTTCCATCCACCAAATAGAGAGTAAAATGCAGGAAATGGAGCCTTGCTGATTGATCAACTGGAGACATCTGTTACGTCTGCTTCCGTTCTTCAATGTCACGGTGGGAAACAACGCCAGCGAGTGACAGACAGTAGAGTGACAAGTAGCCGTAGCATGGCAGCAGCAGCAGCAGGCAAGGTGGCAGAAGCCTATGGGTGACCTCTGGCAATCTTTATTTAACACTACCAACGCATGCAATGCAGGGCACACATACAACACCCAGAGACCAGTTAAGATCCATGGTGCAGACTATCTTGACGCGAGCTCCAACCACGATGTTTTTGTATGTGTTCTGGGACCAATAGACTTCTGGGTATCCAAAATGGATGAAATCGGCCCGAGACTGGCTCGCACGCAGGTGTTGTTTTTGCCCTCAGCAGCCAGCGTCATATCTGAGCAGACTTCAGCACAAAAAAACGGAGGAGTCAATTCAGACAAACGCATACGGCTTTCCAACAGATATTGTGGATAGTTTGACTTTATCAAGGTTGAATCTGGCATGGATCTCTGATGATGTTGTGGCCCAAACTGCCCAAGTCACCCAATAGTTGCTGTCTAATTTACATCCTCTCCAAACAGAAATGTCCTTTGAAAAACTTATTTTTAAAATGAGCATTTCCTTACTGCAATTTTTATTCTCAGTTCCCAACAGTTCATTTTGCTGGTTTTGCTGTGAGAGGACTGTAAAAGACACCAAGGTTTCATAACAAAACCATATTCATTTACTCATTCATCTTAGATATTTTTCGCATTGTCAATGGTTTTGGGGTCATGTTGTCTCACAATTTTTAACAGTGCTGAGAAGTAATATTTATAATTTTTTGGGGTTATGTTGCTGAGAGATACAGCAATATTATGGTCCTTTGGAAACAGAAATATGGCTTTTAAAGTGGCATTTCTCCCTCACAATTTTAAACAGTGCGCTGGAAAGTCATATTCATAATTTTTAGGGTCATGTTGCTGTGAGCTCGCGCTCAAGCTATAATCATGGTCCTTTGGTGCAGAAATGTGGCTTCTAAGTGGCATTTCTCCTCACAATTTTTAACAGTGGCTGAGAAGTATTTTTTATTATTTTTTGGTCATGCTGCTTTGAATGCAGCAATACTACAGGTCCTATTTAAAAAAATGTTGTTTCTATAGAAGACATTTGTGTTCACAATTGTCCAAAGTGGCTCATTGGGTCATGTTTTGAATTTTTGGGGGCATTTTGCTGTGACATGCAGCTATACTACAGGTCTATTATAAAAAATGTTGTTTCTATACCGACATTTGTTCTTCACATTTATCAAGAGTGGCTCAAGGTGATGGTGCTGTCAGAAAAAGGAAATAGGTTAGGACACTGTTAACAGGACACTTATTGCAAAATGACTTGTTTTTGCAAGATCTTTAACATGGCTATCAATCAATGTATTGAGACAACCCTTTAATATAATAAAAAAAAAAAGAGAACAAAGACATAGTGGGATTCTCCTATTTTAAAATGTTGTTTTTAGAATTAAAACTACTAAAAAAACTTGCATGTACAAAATAGCTGTTTAAAAAACTTCCTCTTGAATTGTACAAGGGAGGTACAGGAAAACTTGGACAAGATGTAGGTTATTCGGAGGACATGGAGTATGGAGCCGGACAGAGAACAAAGTACTGGAGACCATTTCCTCCAGCACGTTGGTAAAATGAGAAAAAGAATGCCAAGAAAAAGGGCACCTGGGTGCTAAACAGGAGCGTAACACCAGTATTTCCAAGTGAAGCTCAATTGGTCCGCACTCATACGGAGGGGCAAGCGCTACAGGTCTTGACTGTGTCTGAGGAAGGTGGAGTTCTCAACTGCGCTTCCCGACTTCTGCTTCAGCAAGTCAGGTTTTCGTTGCTGCGTCATCAGGGCATTTTAACCTGCGTGTTAAATAGTTGACGGTAGCACAGCCTGGGCTCTCACCGCACCCCTGTAACTCCGGCCCTGGGTCATGCTTGTGGCCCAGGACAGGTTAGTCAATGTCCAGTTCAACTAAAATGGTGGTTTGAATGACTCCTTTTTCCGGACTTTATACATGTACCTGGGGGGGTCAGGACAGGTTTAATGTACATACTGCGCTCCAGGGACAGGTATATCATGTCCAGTTCAACTAAAATGGTGGTTGAAAGACTCTTTTTTCCGGCACTTTTAATCTGTGGGTCAGTCAGGTTTAGATGTCATACTGCGGTCCAGGACAGGTATAGTCAAATGTCCAGTTTCAATAAAATGGTGGTTGAAAGGACCCTTTTTCCGCACTTTTTAATCTGTGGGTCAGACGGGTTAAGGGTCAGGGGCTGCGGTCCGGAAGGGGGGTTTTAATGCCAGTTCAACTAAAATGGGGGTTGAAAGACTCCTTTTTCCGGCACTTTTTAATCTGGGGGTCAACGGGTTTAAGGGTATACTCGGTCCGGGGACAGTTCTATCAATGCCAGTTAAACTAAAATGGGTTGAAAGACTCCTTTTTTCCGGCACTTTTTAATCTGGGGGTCGACAGTTTAAGGGTCATGCTGGGGTCCAGGACAGGGTTTGTCAATGTCCATTCAACTAAAATGGGGGTTAAAAGACTATTTCCCCGGGCACTTTTAACTGGGCCATGCAGGTTTTTAGGGTCATGCTGCGTTCCAGGACAGGGATATTAAATTTCCCTTTTCAAAAAAATGATGGTTCAAATAATACTCCCTTTCTACATTTTTTTAAAATTGGGGGTATGCGGTTTAAGGTCATGTGTGGTAAAAGCAGGGATAGGAATGGTGTGTGACTTTTTTTCTGTGGCTTTTATAGCCTAATGTTGGCCAAGATGTAGCAGGTACCATTTGACTGTTTTGGGTGTTAAATTCCCCTTCTCCCGCCCCGATTGGGGTAAGAAAGAAGGTGTTGTTGCTCCCCAAACTTTTAAAGGTCATCGGAGAGACGACTATCGACTATCGAAAATTTTTCTTGGGGGGCCGACTATCGACTATCGCCCGATGTCGATAGCCAACGTAATCGCTCAACACTACTCATCACAAATGCTAACTCAAAGCAACATGACATACTCAAAAGTGTGGGACTGAGCGGCTTAAGAAAGGATATTATTATGTTAGTAATGTTGTACTATTTGTAATATTATACTGTCACTTTTAGAAGCTGTACTGTGAGGAGTGAGCAAAGGGTGCTAGTAGGATGGGAGAAATTTGTCACCTATATACCTAGCTCTTGTTGGGAGAGGCAGTTAAGTTCGTAGATGTTTCGCGTTGAGTGAAGTTGAAGTTACAGTTCGTTCAAGTGGACTTGTTCCTGTAGCCCAAAGACAAGTTTCCTTACACCACTGGGCAAAAAAAGAAAAGCTTATAGGTAGTAATACTGATATAGCTGATCTAACATCACCACCTAAGTGCTTGGTGAGACAATGTCCAGTTACACAAATACCTTTGAAACACGGTGCAAGAATTTGAGGGTTTAAATGCACAGCAGGGTAATTTGGTGCCAGTGAAAGTGAGAATTCATGTCGTGCAGATGGGGCTGCAGAAGAACAAAGTAGTGCCTTGAGGGTGGGCAGTGAGAGCAGGACTGCATAGATAGAAACTACTTGGGTCTGGGTCGGCGTTTACCACTAGATTTTTTGATTCTCAGTTGGGCTTTTTTAAGTGTCTTATGACTCTTAACCCAGACTGTGCACAGTTAATTAACGGCGGATTTTATGTCAGTTTTGCAACCTGTAACGGCGGAGTACATGAGATCAGAGCCCTCCTCCCGGGAAAAGGGAGACAGCTCAGACGGAGAAGAACTCAGTGAATTGGTAGTCAAGGACACTACTCCTGGAGAACAAATATTTTCAGGTTTCTTAATATACAAATGTATAGACTCTCGCTCCGGGGCAGATATGTTAAGCTTTGCCCCTGGAGTGAGGTCTTTGGTGCAATCATCAGGCTGGTGCGGAGGCAGATTATCAGTAACATCCTTATCTAAGATGTCAGATTTACATTCTGAAATATCGTGTGTATTAATAACCACACACACCAAGGGATCAACAACCTTCAAATGAGCACCGCATGAGTCACCCCATTTGATCAACTCGGTGGTCCTCCAGTCAAACACAGGATTATGGAGGTGGAGCCAGGGCAACCCAAGAATAATATCCGCAGCGAGTTTCTCCATGACAAAAAACAAAGTTTTTCCGTATGTGAACTCCCAACATTCAAAGTGATTTCAGCAGTACGAAACTTTATTCTTTCCCCGATTAGGGAGGTAGAATCTACCCCTGAAACAAAAAAGGGAACACTCAATAGAACTAGTTCCAAACCCAAGGCCTGGACAACAACCATACTGATGAAACTAGCAGCCGCACCTGAGTCGATCATAGCTTGACAAGAAAAAATCTTAAAATTAGAGACCAAGGTTACAGGCAAAAAAAACTTATTACCAGAGTTAGGAGTAACTGTATACCAGAGTTACCTTCCTGGAAATTACTCAGGTGTTAGGCGTTTCCTTGAGGTGACTTGGGCCTAGTCGGACAGTCTTTCAGAAAATGGTCAGGTTTTCCGCAATAAAAGCATAAGGTATTCTCCAACCGATGTCTCTTCCTGGTGGCAGCAGATGTAAAACCCAACGCCATTGGTTCTTCTTCAGGAGAAGGCGGTGAGGATAGAAGAGGAGAATTTTCAGAGAAGGTAGGAGGAGATTTTACAGAAAAATCTGACTTGAATTGAAAAGTCGACCCCCCTTGTTTTTCCTTGTGTCTCTCCCTCAGTCTTCTGTCAATGGTCACAGCTAGAGTCATGAAGTCATTTAGGGTCTCAGGGGTTGGATGGCTGACCATGGCATCCTTTACCGCATCAGACAACCCTTGTCTGAACAGGGTTTTAAGGGGTTGATCAGACCACCCGGTCATAGTACACCATTGGCAGAACTCAGAACAATATTCTTCGGCCGAGCGGTGGCCCTGCTGAGTTTCTGCCCATGCCACACGGTTAGGATTATCATAGACATGACCTAAAGCCTGAAAAAATCTGTCAATTGAACTCCACTCCGGGGCTTCAGGGGGCATAGCTAGTGCCCAATCCTGAGGTGGGCCCTGTAGGAGAGACACCACAACCGCTACTTTTTCTGCCTCAGTGGGAAAGTAGTTCAAGCGAAAAAACAGGTGACAGGATTCCCTGAAAGTTCAGAACCTGTCTGGGTTTCCATCAAAGCGATCCGGTAGAAGCATCTTAGACTTGTAACGGACGCTGGGGTTCACAAATGCAGGGGCAGATACGGACACAGACGGAGCGGCAAGTCCAGGTACTGGGGTTGTTATGGCAAACAAACACTGCGAGATTTGATTTATAAGTCCCGCCATGCCCTGGAATTGGGTTGTCAACTCCTCTAGGCGGTCAGTGACCGACAAGTCGGTACTCATGTTGAACCGCCGGGAGGGTTGACTGGGGTATGGGCCTGCTATTATGTCAGGGACTGTCAGGGACGCACACAAAGACACAGACAAGTGAGGCCCTGACACTGGTCCCAGCCTCTGTCCCTGCCTTTTGGGTAACCCGACTCCTTAATAGGCCGGCCCCAACCGGAAGACTGATGGCTGCACTGGTATAGGTGTGACACAGACAGGACAAACAGACACAGAACAATAAACGTAGTCGGGCGGTCAAAAGTCGGCAACAATACGGGCAGCAAGGTACAGAATCGTGAGACAAAGAGAATAACCGGGGGCGGTCCAAAGTCAGCAACGATACGGGCAGCAAGGTACAGAATCGTGAGACAAAGAGAATAACCGGGGTGCAAAGCGAAAGGTCAGGAGATAACAGAAGTAACAAGAGAGCAGGTGAACTATAGGGCAATGAGCCAAAATAGTAGGCTAGGCTGGAAGGAAGCAGAGACCTTATATATGAACAGATGAAAGGTAGAACTGAAGCAGTAGGCAGAAGGAACAAAAGACCAGATAGGAGAAGAAGGCTGTCACTCAAGAAGGAACAAAAATTAACCACGAGTGTGCTGGAAGATTTCTGGCCACGGGCGTTGGCCAGGAATCAATTAGCACCCAGCACAAAATAAACCCAGTTCACACTAGTAATAAGAACGTAGTCTTAAGTCAAAAACCATGGTTTATGTCGTACTGGCCGTGGCCGGTGACCAGAGCCAAAAGACAGGGGTGTTTCAGGCACAATCATGACAATACCTTAAAGTTTCCGTTTCTAAGAATCCCAAGCAATTGCTTACTTTTTTTCTACTATTAATTGCTAGTGAAAACCCAATACACTAATCCATAATACATTCTAGTTTACATAATGTGGGTAATTCTACCAGAGAGGCAAGAACATTTTGTTCATACAGTATGTTGCTGTTTTTAGTTTTTACATATAGGTCCCTGTTCGGTTTGACACTGGTTTGGCAGAACAGGACATCTCAAACCAGATTTTGATTCTCTAACCCACAGGCGTCAAACTGGCGGCCCTCCAGCTGTTGGGAAACTGCAACTCCCATCATGCATTTGTATAATCTATAACAGTGGGCATGATGGGAGTTGTAGTTTCCCAACAGCTGAATGGCCGCCAGTTTGACACCCCTGTTCTAAACCATCTATATCTAATCGTAACCCTCACCATATGTGGGGCTAAGGCTAGGAATTTTTACAGGTTTTGACAGGTTAACTTAATATTCCGTGGCACTCCCAGTCTGGTAGCACTCCCAGTGGAGCATAATTTTCGATCTGGGAGTACTGCAGAACTGGGAGTACTGCAGAATAATAACCAGTTTAGGGTAAATTTTTTGGGGGATCCTTTTGCCAAAATGTGATTCAGGTCAAATTTGACATTGATCTGAATCCAAAAAACAACACTTCTCCCTGGTGCTAATTTTAATGTTCAGGGTTACACATAGTACTGCTTTCCCTTAGTTCTGTATAAAAGGATCTACCATCTCTCACTGTGCTAAAATAGAAAATTAACCCATAGATAGATCACATGATACTGCAACCAATCACTTACCTCGATGGTCACATAATTTACATGCAGATCATATGATCTATTTGTATATGTATCACAGTCAATGGCTTCACACTCTCCCCAGTCCTACAAGGCTGCTGCCTTGGGATAATCCTTGACACTGCCCTGTCCTTAAAACCACACATCCAAGCGCTAACCACCTCCTGCCATCTTCACCTCAAAAATATTTCCAGAATACGTTCCTTTCTCAACTGTGACTTCACAAAATTGCTTCTTCATGCCCTCATCATCTCGCGCCTGGATGACTGCAACACTTTTTTCTGTGGTCTTCCATCGAGTACTATTGCTATCCTTCGATCCATCCTTATCTCTGCTGCTCGTCCGATCCACCTCACTCCTCTGCTTCTCCCCTCTGCCAGTCCCTCCGCTGACTACTAACTGCTCAGATAACAATGACATTTAAGGCTCTCCACAACCTGTCCCCCCTTACATCTCTGCCTTAATCTTGCGATACCGCCCCTAACACAATCTCTGCTCCTTCTTCTCTGCTCTCCTTTTGTCAGCTCCTCACAAAACTGCCTTCAAGACTTCTCACATACATCATCCATACTTTGGTACTCATTACCATAACACATTAGACTCTCCGTCACCTTTACTAGTTTCAAAAATGACCAGAAAACCCATCTTTTCAGATTAGCCTATAAACTACAATAACCTTTCTGTCATTACCCCATAATACTCACAGCTCAGTCCCTCACCTTCTGTCTCCCCCTTTTCTATTGTAGATTGTAAGCTCGCATGGACAGGGTCCTTTCTTCTTCTGTATCAGTGTGTTACTTAATGGCATTGCATTTGTATTATATTATTTACCTGAACCCCTTGGCTTATACGTTGCCGTGGAATGGTGCTCTAAAATAAATTATTATATATATTGTTAGAAAAGGGGAATAATAACGTTAAAGCAATATGTACATACAGCCTTGGCAAAGATGTGGACATTTAGATGTTTTCCTACACCTATTTCCTGTGTTCATTTTAACTTTTTTGAATATAATATATTATAATATTATATATTAAAATTTAATAAAATTTTATATATATATATAATATATATAATATATATATATATATAAAATATGATTAAAATATAAATATATGTATTAATATTTTAAAATAATATGTATTAAAAATATGTAAATTAAAAAAATATATGTATATCTAAACAATTAAGCTGCCAGTAAACAGTGAGCCATGTCTCCATTTTTAACTATTTTATATTCTTCAGTACAAAAAAAGATTGCCAAAAAAATTATTTTATTATTATATATATATATATTTTTATATAATATATATATTATAAAAACATAATTTCCCTATTAAAAACAGAACAACTTGTACTTCAACTAAAAGTTTGCTGTAAAAGTAAGCTGATTATAAAATTATAAGTATTCAAAGAACCTTGTATACACTTTTAAAAAATATCTGAAACTTGTGCATGCAAGGAAGAACATTAAAGGGGATGTCAGCGTCTTAAAAATCAAATAAAATATGTTAATTAACATAGAATTAAAAAACAAAGGCTACCCATCTGTGCAACCACCCACCACTCCAGTGCCAGTTAACACAATGGGGGACATGTATGAAAACCGGGCCAGACTAAACAGTTGTACTTCTTTTTAAGGTAGTATACCATTTATGTATGAAAGTGTCTCATAGCACTTTATAAATGTGTCACACTGTGAGACAAAAACATGCGCCAAAATGTGCGCCAAAATTTTTCTCACCAGTTTGAAATTGGCATGTCTTATTCTAACACTTTGCATCACATTCTGTCAAGATACATTCATAAATGTACTGTATCTAATCTTATGAATGTGGCGCTACATACCCCCTAAGAATTGGCACATAAAAAACTGTTGCGGCTTTTAAAAATTTGTTGGGCAAGGGCACCAACAGTTTTCGGTGCAGATCACACCAAAAAACTGGTGCAGCCCCGTACATACATGTTACCCCAAATCTTTACCAGTTTTTATATACCATTCTTGTAACAATGAAATGCTAGATATCGATATGACCACAGTAGACATTCACTGGTGACATTAGTTTGTATGCACATGACAGCTTAAAGGGGTTCTCCCCCTTTGGAATTCACATTTCTGGGAAAAATTCCTTTCAAAAACTGATCTCAAACAGTGCCCCAATGGGTTCCCCCACAAAATCTGAATAAATTTTGGAAACCCGGGCATAAGGGTTTAACTTCCCTTTCAGTGCATCACAGGTGTACAAAAGCATTTTTCCCGTGTCCCCTTCAATTATGAATACTGGTTAAGAGGACAGGTGGGTCCCTTTAGAGCAAAAACGCCCTTTTTAACTATTATCCACTTGGCAAAAAATGAAGATCCGGACTTGGGGGCTTACACTGGTTTTTGGGGGGTTTTTGAAGCGTTTTTTAAAGCATTTTTTGTGCAGGAAAATTACGCAATTAATTTTTATATTACTGACACCAATCCCGGGGAAAAACGCGGTAAATTGCAGTAAAAGCGGGATTTTTCCGCATTTTTTCCGCGTTTTTGGGACAATGTACGCATAATTGTGTACCTTCCGCACAAAAAATGCATTTAAAAAACCATCAAAAAAACACCCAAAACGCACCTTGAAAGCACCCCTTTGGTTTCTCTATTTACACATTTTCCCCAAAAGAAATAATTTTCTAAAATGGGAACCCCTTTTGGGATATCCTCAGGCAGGGGTTTTCATCGTTTAGAGACGTTTTTCAAATTTGAAAACCATTTGTAAACCATCAACCTTTTTTATTGATTTAAGTAGAAAATCCGTGCAGCAGTCCCCACTGAACGGATTTTCTGCCAGACAGCTTTTTATACCACCGACGTTCCTAAAAACTTAGAACATGTTCATTCTTCTGCCCGGTTTTCAGGCAGAACATGAACATGTGGGTGTGAAAGGGGACACCATGAATCTGCAAACCGCGGACAAAAGCTTTCCCCCTAATTGTCAAAAAAAGACAAAATACTGGTCGGAAAATGCAACCGGCATTTTGTCTTTCTGTGGGAATGCACCCTTTAAGTTAGTGACTGGCTGAAGCAGTTATGTGTACATGTTGTCACAGAGACAGCTAGAGCATTTCCAATGGAGTGAAGAGAAATGTGAGACAAATATAACTTTTGTTTTATATTTTTTACTAGTTAATGCAGTTAGTTTAATGTTAAACTTTCCTAGGTAACTCATTTAGTTAATTGATGCAGTAAACTGGCATACTAAGCACTGTCAAAGACCAATGTCTTACTATTTTTCTACTCAACCTGTCTCATCTTCATAAAGGAAAAGATTTTATTTGCAGCCCTGCAGGATAATAACAGCAAAGAAGACCTTGCTCAACTATCATTGTCTCTAGTAAAGCAGTCTATTCTTCACATTAGCTGTCTGAACTTTTCAGAATGTTGTCTTAAAAAAAAATTGAGTGCATCTGCATCATCAGATGTTATTCTGTTTTCCTAGTGACTTCCATCTGTTGCGATCAAATACGGAACAAACGAGGCATTCTCGTCTCTGATTACTTTTCTGTGAATTTTGCTCCATCAGGGACTGTTTTCCAAAGCAAGTGTGGAAGTTAAAAATGTTCTGCACATGCCTCTAGATTTTACATTAGCAGCTGACATATGTCTTGTTAGTTGTGTTAAAAATGACACTAGATTATGTTTTTAATGTATACCATCTATTTACAACAGAATAGTGTAGATCAGAATAATTTTCCAGTTAATCAGGCAAAATAAGATATTAGGGAGTTTTTATGAAAGCATTTTATAACATGTCAATAATATATCAAAATAAACTGATAAGGGACTTCCTTTGAGGATCCCAAATTACCATATAATAAGCTTTGCTTTTGATAGTAGGAGGAGGGAAGATTTTGAAAACCTGTTGACAGACCCACACATAAAAAAGGTTGACAGAAATTTGTGGGTAAAACCAGGACAGGGATGACAGGTAGGGGAAGATAGGTGACCGCCTAAGGCGCCACTTCATCCCAGGCAGGAAGGGGGAACAAGTAGGCATGGAGCATGCTAAATTTTCCATTGAGGGGGCGCTATGTGCCTTATTTGCCTAAGGCACCAGAATACCGTGTCCCAGTCCTGGGTTCAAGTAATTGTAATCTGTATGGCCAGGCTAGATCTCCCAGTTCTGCACAAAATATAATTATACACTATAGCAAACTAAGAGATAGGCTGGATCAACCAGAAATATCAGAAGTATAATATCAGATCACACCAAAAAAGTAATTCTAAATTAATACAAAATTCATTTTTATTGAAAAAATATTTTATACAAATTAAAAAAATATATAAAAAATATGGCACAACAAACATGGGGAGGAAAAGACAGTCAAATGGGAATTATCGATAATATAGATTACATTAAAAATAAGGGTCATATGATATTAAACAAAACATATATAAATCTATCCAATGGCTATACCATGGTTGGGTGTGGATCAAATTGTAAATAAAAAAATAAAAAGGGCTTTGGTGCAAAAAAAAAAAAATTTTTAAAAAATAAAATATATATATATATTATATTTTAAATATATATATAAAATAATAAAATATAATATTATATTATATTTTAAATATATATATTTATAAATAATATTTTAAAATTTATTTAAAATATATAATAAATTATATAAGAATATAGGGATTTATAAATATATCAAAATAAATCACACTCCCAAAACAATACCTACAAACAGTTAAAGTGAAATATAGTTCATAAAGATATGCATATATTTCAAGAAAATGTAACCCGAAAAAAAGAACATTTTATAAGGAAAAAGTAAAAAAGTTAAAAGTACGAAAAATTGAGATTCAAATATATAAATCACATAGGACATTACCCAAATACAGCCGAAAAATAAAACCCCCACGCCAATTACGTACATGCTTCTTCAGAGGAATCTGGTATAGCCCTGCACAAAATAAAACATAACAAGAGCTGATCTAGGCTAAACAGAATGTACCACAAGCTTGTTGATAGGTTCCACTATTGTTTATACCATTTTTAAATACAGGATGACTACAACAAAAGTAATTAGAGACAGCTATGTATACTACAGTAACACTGTAAAGATTTAAAAAATCATGTTTAAACGTAAAACCAAAGTTAAATCGACCCAATTCCCAAATTTTTTCAAACTTGGATTGGCCTGAATGAAATATTGGGAAATAAAATCACCCAAAAAATCAACTGTAACTCTAACCCTTACCTTGTTTTCCCTTTCCCCTAGGCCCAATGAAGGAACTAGAATTTACATTGGAAAACGGAAAAAAAATTTAACCCGCAAAAGGGAGTGTCAAGTAGGTTGCCCTTGAACCCCAAAAAACCAACCCTAATAGGTTTCATTCAGCTATCAGGATAGGTTTTAACAAAAAAATATGAGTTTAGGATGTCCGTAAAAAATTTTTTGTAATTAGTTAACCGTTCGAAACCCAAACAGCAACCATTTTGATCAAAACAAACAACAGCTTTTCTACCTCAATTACATCTTTTGCAGACTGCAAAATCGGGACTGGCAAGTATTCTTATATGATGCCACCCCTAAAATTTTCGCACAATTTTACAGATTTTCTTTCCTTAACAGCAAAGTATGAGGATCTTTTTCTCCCTCACTGCAGCCTCAAAACTAAAAATTCTTTTCTGTTAATAACCAACTCACTCAAACAAATTTTTAACCTTTTTTCCTTTCCCCTTTTGCGGGGGCCTTTTGATTTCTCGCGTGGCTAGCATGGATTGAAGTTGTGGACTTTCAAAAAACTACTGATTACCACAGGTTTTTGATTTGCACTGTACTTTTAAAGCTGAAGAAAAGGTGTACATGACTATATCTTGTCAAAGAATTGAAGTAAAACATATATAAAGGAAAACGTTATATACATTGATTTGAACGTTATTTAACAAAAGGAATGCATTTGGGGTTTGTGATGCAAAAAACCACTTTTCCCAAATCGACAAAAAAATCTTTTTTTGGGGGGGGGGGAAATATAATTTTAAAGATAGTATGCAGTTTTTTTATTGTGACTGTAGTATTTTTGCTTCGAAGACTATTTTTACTGAAAAATGAAGCCCTGAAACCCCCCAAAGGGGAAAACAACCTGGGGCCACCTGTACCATGTGCCATTTGTAATTCTGATGGCTGCATATGTGGAAGAAAAGCTTCTAGGCCCCCTTAGGTTCCAGCTAACTCTGCACACCCTATGGCCCTCTGTTTGGATTGCAGCATCTGTAAAGCTGATCACGTAGTTTTACACATTCTTATCAGATTACTATTGTACCTGGTAAATAAAAATATATTTAAATGTAAAAAAAGAAAGCCTGTTAAGAGAAATTGTCCTCTCCATTAACATACCACGGCTACATTTCAGGTTATTGCCTTCCATACAAGTACAGTGTATAATAGATTGTATTTTGAATTGTAAGTCCTAGACATAATTAAGCAGCGTTAAGAATTCTGAAGAAGTCATTGAAGGCATCGGGGGAAGGCATTATCATGCTCTCTGCGCTTACTCAACCTCCTGATTACGTATCTCAGTTACAACAAACCCAGAGATTAAGACTAATTAGTTTAGCTGCTGGTAGAGATTTCATCTGGGAGCAGCAGTTTTGAAGAACCACAGCTCGAAAACCAAACATCCAATGATCCTTAACATTCACCATGAAGCTGTATCAGCTGGTATCATTGTACCTCTGTATTACAATAAAGCGCATGTCAAATTGTAGATGCAACTGGAGAGTATTCTATCTCTCGATATGTTTCTTCATAAAATAATTACCCTTATACACATCTTAAAATATAAATGGGAATAGAATTAAAGTAAATATTTACCCAGTAAAATTAATAAAAATATTTGATATATATGGGGTTGAAAAAAAGATTTTCTGAATACATATTTCCCAATATTAGACACTTTTTAAATATCCGTTCATTTCTGTGGACTTCCTACAGTTGTACATTTGCTGTTCGATAACACAAAGTTCAGCAGTTCTGTTTATCTTGTCACACAGGAACAGCTCTCTGTTAAGTTAAGACATCAGGTGACTAAAGAAATTAGTTTTTTTTATAAAGGCAGCCTTTGAAGCTGCATCCATGCACCTATTTTTCTCCTATCTCCCAACACTTTCAAAATGAGGTAATAAATAGGGTGCGCTAAGAGGGAGGTGGATAGAAAAAAGCACAACAGATAATCCTGTGGCTCATGGTTTTACAGGGCAAAGAGAAACAGCTTTAAAACAGGAAATGCAGCTGCTCAGCTGTGGAAAAGGAAGGTAAGCTACATACAGAGAAGTAAGGCACAAAATAGCATAGAAATCGTCACAAGAAAATGAATGAAGTCTCGAGAAAGCCATCTAGGGTGACATGTATGACATTTGGCGTGTAAACGGCAAATTTCATGTGCATTATACTGGCATAGAATGTGCCTGGTTATGAACCTTCTCTACTGCAGGTCCATACATCATGTGCATTATAGCGCTAGTATGACATTTCTGGCTCAGGTATACCACTTTGAAAGTGATATACCTGTTCCAGCAGAAATGTCGTACTGAAGCTATAAATCTATAGCTTCGCTATGGTTCTAGTGTGCCCCTCCTCCTTCACGCCTCCTGAGATCGGGCGCATTACAAATTGCTGCGGGAGCTATCTAATGCACCAGATAATGGCATGTGGGACATTTAAACATGTAGCGAACGGGGCTGCGCCTGATTTTGGGCTGAAAAGACGCCACACCAGATATCTGGCGTAGCCCCGTTCATACATGCCCCCCCTAATGTCTTTCTTTTTAGAAGGGTTGCTGGACAACCCCTTTAAGAGCCTAAATCATTTTACAACATTGGCCAAATTAAACAGAAAAAATTTAAAACCCCCATTAGTTTTGCAGGATTCATAGAAAAGAAGCATACCATAAATTTATTTTGCATATAAAAACAAAATCCATATAAAATCTAAGGCATACAAAAGTACAAAATGGGCTCCAAAATTCCCTGCTTTGGGTATTCAACACAACAAAACCCCAAAATTTTTAAAAAAAATCTGAGGCATCCCAAAAAATAAAAAAAGGGCTTTATTATGCCCGCATTGCAGATAAATTTAAAATTTAAGGATCTAAAAAACGGGTTGTAAACATTAGAAATTGAAACAAATTTGACTTCTGGTCTATAATTCAGCATGTCCTGCCCCTATATACAGACTTATGCTTCAGATTAGGGGACAAAGTCAAAATCAACTTGGATTTGAGTGATTTTATTTGGGTCGGCCTGAATCTATTTTTGGCGTAAATCGGCAAAAAGTTTACCGCAGTCGGAAACTGAACACAAAGTAGGGAAAGGGGTTTTTTTACTGTGGGGCAAAAAATTAACTTCCCACTCCTGGGGCCCTTTTTCCCATTTTGGCGGCACCCAAAAGTAATTTCCACTCTGACATCACATAGGGTTTTTGTCATGTAATATTAGGCCGGAAGTGTCATCGGACCGGAATTTAGATCGACCCGCGAGCATCACTGGACTGAAAATGCTGCGGAACTGCAGGTTAACCCTTACAGACAAGTAATACACTTCAACCCTTATCTTAACCCTTTAAATTTTTTTGGGCCCGGGTTAAACCCAGGTTTTGGAAAGGGAAAAGGGGGCAGAGAGAAAAAAAAATCAAGTTTGGGACATCCTGAACCCAAATTTTTTTACCTGTTCTGCCGAACAATTGTCAAACTGGACAGGGACAGATTTCAACAACGCTACGGGGTTTGGTTGAATTAAAAGGGGAAAATTAAACTTTTGGGGGAGAAAGCAGTATTAGTCAAAAACGGGTACGGGAACTCTGAGGGGGGGGCCCATAGACCTCCCCACATGAAAAAAACCCCAAAATTTTTTTAAACAGCCAAACATCACCTTTTCAGAACTTACTTTTTAAAAACCGCAGAATTCCACCAAAAATGAAAATACTCAGAAAAGACTGGACTTGCTACATAGACATTTCAAGCAATCAACTCAACACTTACTAGACATGACACAATTTGAATAAGATTTTAAATTGCAGATGGTAGTTTTCCGGCCCTTTTAAAAAGTTTTTTGCATATTGGTAGTAGAAAATACGGGACATTTTTTTGGGTTTTACCCAATTTAATGTACGGGACAAAAATATGTATATTAAAAGATTAGAAAACAGCTCTATTTATTAAAAAAAATAAGAAGAATTAAAAAACCCTTTTTTCATTTTTTCTGTATTCAACGAAAAAAAGCAACATACATGCAAAGTTTTTCATGACGTGCTTATTTGCATGTATTTCAGTTCAGGAGTATATTTCACATGAAAAAGGGAATTTCCCTTGAAATTTTATACAACCCTTTTGGGAGTATGCAAAAAGCCCCTCATAATTCATAAATGTAAATGAGAAAAATCTAAATACACGTGCTGAAAATGTGAAATTTTAAAAATTATGTGCTCTTTCGGGGAAAGTGAAAACCCAAAATTTTAAATGTAGAAAACCTTCCCTGATTGTACTATAATGGAAAAGAAGTCAAAGCATAAATGTCGAAATTCAAAACTTTGCATTAAGGATGTTATTAAAAAATAAATATGCAGTAGATATGTCACCGTGAGGTCTCATATTCATGACCTCATTATGGCTCCATACAAGTTGCAAATTACATGGAAGCATTATGCAGGATTCATACAAATTTATGGACCAACCTTGTCCACCAAAAGCCCGGTTTCAGGAAAAACCCCAAGCTTCCCCTCTTTGGAGAATTTTTGGGTATTTGAATGGGTTTGTAGTGATGGGGCGTTTTACTTTGGGACTATCGCCACAGTCATATTTCGTATCATAAATTTTATCAACAGGGGAATTCGATAGTCGAAAAATAAATTGCGCCGTGACTTTAAAAGTCAAGGGAGAGGAACAAATTTTCCCATTCTTACACCCAAAAAGGGGCGGAAAGCGGGGAAATTAAAAACCACACAGTCAAATGGATACTTTGCTAATTTTAGGCAACACACTTAGGTTATAAAACCCCCAAAAAAAAGCCAAAACCATTCACTATCCCTGTCGGTACCACAGCATAAACCCTTAACCTGGGAAGACCCCCAAATTAAAAAGTGCCAGAGGCAGTAATTTTTTGAACCATCATTTTAAATTGAACTGGACATTGAATAATTTCCCCGTCCCGGAATGCCCCATGACCCCTTAAAAAATATCTGACCCCCCAAAATTTAAAAAAAGCCGGAAAAAAAGGGGCCCTTGAACCAACCCTTTAAATTGAACTTTACATTGACTATACCTGTCCCGGGGCCCAGCATGAGCCCCAAACCTGCATGAACCCCCCCGATTAAAAAAAATGCTGGGAAAAGGAGTCTTTTGAACCACCCCTTTTTTGTTTCACTGGACATTGACAAATCTGGGCCTGGGGGCCCCAAAACATGACCCTTAAAAACCGTCTGACCCACAGATTAAAAATTGCCGAAAAAAGGGGTTCCCCGGGAAACCCCCAATTTTTGTTTAACTGGGCATTGACAAAAACCTTTCCGGGCCCAAAAAATGAGCCCCAAAACCTTCATTTAAAAACCCAATTTAAAAAGGGGCCCCAAAAAGGGGTCTTTGAACCATCAATTTTTTGTTTCACGGGCATTGACTATACCTTCCCCGGGGCACAGCAGAGCCCCCCAAAACCCTTTTGACCCACAGATTAAAAAATGCCGAAAAAAGGGGTTTTTTCCCCCAAACCCCCAAAAAATTTTTTGAACGGACATTGACTATATCTTTCCCTGAAACCCCAAATATTACCCCTAAACCTGTTTAAAAACCCCAAAATCACAAAGGGGCACTATGCTATTTTGTACAGTGACGCATTTAGTTATTTTTTTGATAACTGACATTTTTTTACAGAATTTTTTTTAGGGAAGTTTTATTTATAGTTTTTTCATTTTTACAATTTTTCTTTTTTTTTCAAGTGTGATAACATACAACATACACCCCTCCCCCGCAGTTTTAAAAATAATTTTTTCACGTGTAATATGCTAATTTGTCCAAAACACCCCATAAGTAATAAAAATGTCCTAATCTTCCCCCCCAAAAAACTTCTTTGTTTTAAAGACATTGCCCTCCTGGGCCCTTTTGAGGGCTGAATTTACAAATCAATTCAATTTGGGTTTTATTTTTTTCCTCCCAAAACCTTTTTCAGTTATTTGGGACGAAAACCCCCGGGGATCCAAAAGATGAACCCCCTAGGACCTTCCCCGCCCCCCCGAAAAAATTTTTTAAACCTCAAATTGTGCAATTTGTTCCACCCCTGGAGCCCTTTTTACACTACTAACCTCACAGAAATCACCTTTTCAAAATCGATTTTTTAGAGAAATTTTTAAGCCTCCGATTGGGCCCCCAATGGTGAGGACCCGTGCCCGGCCCCTCAGCAAACTGTTAATACGAGGTCCACTGCCAGGGGCAGACTTTCAGTTTGGGGCGGGAAGAGCCCAGGCTAGCGTCTGTCATTTAAAAACACCAGGTTTCCCGCTGCCAGGGCCGGAGTTTTCAGTGGGGGGCATGAGAAAACCCAGGCTTGGGGTCCGTCATCCCATTAAAAAAACGGTAAAAAAGGCCCTTAAAGACGCAGCCCAAAGAAAACAGTCAAGCGAAGCAGAGTGCGGGAAACGGAAGGTGAGGTAAGGGCCCCACCCCCTTCCCCAGTACACAGTCCCAAAACCTGGGTAGCGCTTGCCCCCTTTCCCTATGAGTGCGGGCCAATTTTAGCTTCACTTTGGAAAAACGTTGTTTTAAAGCTCCTGTATTTCACCCAGGTTCCCTTTTCCCCGGCTACTTTTTTTTCATTTTATTCAACGTGCTGGAGGGAAAAAGTCCCCTGTTTTTTGTTCGTTTTGTCCTTGCCCATACTCCCCGCCTCTGAATAAACTACATCTGGTTTAAGTCTTCCTGTACCCCCTTTGGGACAATTCAGAGGTATTTTTTTTTTCCCAAACTATTTTGTAAAATGCAAGTTTTTTAAATAGTTTAAAAATTTTAAAAAACACATTTTTAAAATAGGAAAAGGAATCTCCCATGGGCCCTTTGTTTTCTCTTTTTTTAATTGTATTAAATGGGGTTTTTTTTCAATACAGGGATTGCTAGCCCATGTTAAAAAATCTTGCAAAAACAATTTATTTGCAATAAAGTGTCCATTAACAGTGGGCCCCACCCCCATTTTTCCTTTTTTTCTGACAGCACCATCACCCTTGAGCAACTCTTGACAATTGTGAAGAACAAATGTCTGTTAGAAACCACATTTTTTACAATAGGACCTGTAGTATAGCTGCATTTCACAGCAAAATGCCCCCAAAAATTCAAAACATGACCCATGAGCCACTTTTGACAATTGTGAAGAACAAATGTCTGTTAGAAACAACATTTTTTTATAATAGGACCGGTAGTATAGCTGCATGTCACAGCAAAATGCCCCCAAAAATTCAAAACATGACCATTGAGCCACTTTTGACAATTGTGAAGAACAAATGTCTGTTAGAAACAACATTTTTTTATAATAGGACCTGTAGTATAGCTGCATGTCACAGCAAAATGCCCCCAAAAATTCAAAACATGACCCTTGAGCCACTTTTGACAATTGTGAAGAACAAATGTCTATTAGAAACAACATTTTTTTATAATAGGACCTGTAGTATATCTGTATCTCACAGCAACATGACCCCAAAAAATTATAAATATGACTTCTCAGCCACTATTAAAAATTGTGATGGAGAAATGCCACTTAGAAGCCACATTTCTGTTCCAAAGGACCATAATTATAGCTGTATCTCACAGCAACATGACCTCAAAACCATTGACAATGCGAAAACTTCTAAAGATAAAGTGAGTAAATGGAATACGGTGTTGTCATGAAACCTTGCTGTCTTTTACAGTCTCCTCATAGCAAAACCAGCAAAATGAACTATTGGGAACTGAGAATAAAAATTGCAGTAAGAAATTATCATTTAAAAAAAAAGTTTTCAAGAGGACCATTTCTGTTTGAAGAGGAATGTGAAGTAGACCGGCAACTAATCGGTGACCTCGGCAATTGGGGCCACAACATTATCAGAGATCCATGCCTGATTCATCTTGATGAAAGTCAAACGATCCACATTATCTGTGGAAAGCCGGATGCGTTTGTCTGTAATGACTCCTCCATCTGTGCTGAAGGTTCGCTCAGATATGACGCTGGGTGCTGGGCAGAACAACACCTCTATGGCGTGGCGAGCGAGCTCAGGCCATTCGTCCATTTTGGATACCCAGAAGTCTATTGGGTCCCGAACACATACAAAAACATCGATGTTGAGACGCAGATAGTCGTGCACCATGATCTTAAGCTGGTCTCTGTTTGTTGTACATGTGCCCTGCATTGCATGCGTTGGTGAGGTGGTAAATAAAGATTGCCAGAGGTCACCCATTAGGCTTCTGCCACCTTGCCTGCTGCTGCCGCTACGGCTGCTTGGCACTCTACTGATGTCACGTCACTGATATTGTTCCACCGTGACATTTGAAGAACATGAAGCAGACGCAACAGATGTCTCCAGTTGATCAATCGCAAGGTCCCATTTCCTGCTTTTTACTCTCTATTGGGTGGGGGGAAGGGAAAGCTGAGTTTGTTTTGTACCGGGGATCCGAGGGGGCCCCCAGAACTGTTGTTCTTTTTTGATTACCTTAATGCGAGGAAAATGTTGGAGGAAATGGACACCAGCACCATGTGAAAAGGAGCCTTGAATTTCCCACCCGGGCGAGGGCACTACAAACTGATCTTCCTCATTTTCCTCCTCCACCTCAATTCACCCCACCTTTTTTCCAAAGGGGCAGGGACTTCCCCCGTGGGTGTCTAGGAATACCTCCTCCTCCTCGTTCCCCCCAGCTTCAACACAGCCCTGACTTGCCTCAGATATGCACCTGGCCCCCAAAACCACTGCCTAAGAAGACCGATAAAATTGAAAAACTTGGGGGGCCTTGGGGATTTGAGGGAAAAAGGCTCCGGGGTCCCCGCACTGTTCCGTCTCCCCTCCTTCGCTGCGGGACCTGAATTTCAGAGTGTCCAACGATCGTTTCAAAAACAAAGACCCACCACAATGCTCCGCTGACAAGGCATTGCCGCACTGCCCCCATTTTGGTGGCTTTTCAAAACTGGCAAGGATGGTGCAGAGCTCTTTCACCGCCTCCACTCTCGGGGCTAAAACACCCCGGGGCCCACCACTGCTTTCGGGCCCAAAGTTCACTTCGACGCGTAATGGCTTGCCTGCGCCCACAATCGCTGGAGCATTGGAGGGTGGTTTCCGTGTGTTTGCCACGAAACAAGAGACGGATGACGGGAGGCCGAGCTGACCTGCAACGCAGCCAGGGGGTACAAGCAGGGTGCAAGGGCGGAATGCGAACTAAACCCTTGACCCTTTCCTCATCGGCATCCAGACCCGGAGCTCTTTAACATTTCTGGACACAAGGTTCTTACGTGCCGGGCAAAGATATCTCCATCCTACCGATCTTAAGGGAGCCAGCAATTTCGACCGTTATCGCCACCACCTTGCCGGGCCCACAAGGTTCTTGTCACCCAGCCAGTGCCCGGTCTCGTGGGAGAGCCGTCCACAGCTCCTGCCCTTTGGGGGGACGTCTCCAAGGCAGATAATTTAAACACGGCCTGTTTCCTGGGCCCGTATGTCCCCCAAAGGGGACCTTCGGGGAAAAACCCCTGCACCATCCCTGCGGTTTTGAAGACTGCCCGAGCCTGAGAGCCAAAAACAAGAAAGCAAACCACTCCCCCCGGACGTCACTGAGATATAACCCGGGCCGTGCTTACTAGTCCATTGCGGTGTAAGATCTTTTCCGACACGATGCAGACAAAGCTTAAAATTTTTAGAGGACACGTGGCGGGCCGGGGCAGGACGGCTTTTCGCAAAGAAATGCCTGCTCGACATCTGGTTTTGGGGCGGGAAAGGGGCCATGAGGGGCTGAACCCACCCTTTGCCACTAGGGGGAAAGGAAAATTTTCCAAAGGGCCAAAACCCTGGTAATGCTGACTTCAGTTTTTTGGTTTTTGGGAGGGTTTGGGTTAAACTTTTCTTCGCTCCCAAAGCTGGAAACAAACTGGCTGCTAACTGGCCCGTAGGGCGTGCAGTTTCCAAACTGGCGAAAAAAAGGGGTGGGAGGGCTCGGGGGTGCTGGGGACTTCGGGACGGTGGGGGGCTGAAGCGGAGTTGACCCTGATCATGACTCTAGAGACAGGGGCCTGATGAACGCTTGGTGGTGCGGAGAAGGAGGAGGGGGGAGACAGAGGTGTGACAGGGGTTGGAACCCCCGGGTCGCTCAGGGGCGTTTTTTTGGCCAAGTTTCCCCATTTCAACCAGCTTTTCGCTGCAGTGACTTGACATTTTGGCGGGGGTTTAAACCCCCTAAATTCTTGCCTCTACTTATGCTTTACGGCAAGGCGTATTGACATCGCTGGTAATCAAGGCTTTTCTCAAAGAAAGGCCCTGCTTTAAGGGCCTGGGCCTTTTTTCGATAACGAGGGGCGGGGTTTTGCTGACCGTGGCGGGGGGAATCATATCAGCGGACTTTTTGCGACCCCCCTCCTCCCTTCTTTAGGGGGGCCCCCCACTGACAATAAACCCCCTCATCTTCCCCCCTCCCATGATGAACGCCGCAAGCAATTTTGCTGAAAAGACCATGTTTATCCGCAATTTTGTCACATCATCTCAACACAGGGGACTTGGTCGCCTACATTCTCATCCAGGAGCGCGGGGTACAAGCAAGAGGGACTGCAAGGTGTTCCCACCGCCCGGGGTTTTTGCCGATTGACCGCTTCCTTCTCCTCCTCTGATGGCACAGTAATTGGGGGTCAGAGCAAACAAAACATCCCTTGGCCTCTTTACTTTTAAATGCCCCTGACCCCAAAACCCCATTTTGTCATCAAAGAGGCTTCAGAAAAAGGTTATCCACAGTGGGGGGTCCCCAGTTTACATTTGGCTGCCTTCGCTTCAGTTGGACGGACTATGTGCTGATGACGACATTTTTGCCCGGACTGAAACGAGGAGGGAAACTGCGGGTGCATTTCATTAACCACAAGAACAGATTGGCGACCCGTTCGTTACGAGATTCACAGGGGCCCTACCCCGATGACAGGGCCTGACGGTCCCCCCAACCGACAACCGCTAGCATGGGGTTTGCCACACTGGAAGGACACCTTCTCTCGTACCCCTACCTCCATGTCCTACCCCCCTCTTTGTCGCTTTCCCCTGCATTTCACTCATGGTCAAAAGAAAAAAATTTAAGAAAGTAAAGGAAGAGTTTTTGGAAAGTCCCCTTTTTAAAAAAGGGAAATCAAGCTATTCTCAAACCCCCAAAACAAAAAAAATTTTTTTGTATTTTAAAATTTATTGCAAGGTGCCTCTACAACAAAGCTGACTGGGCAAAAGTGAAAAAACACTACTGAATGTAACGGATAAAATCGGGACTTTTGCACCAAAAAAAACACCTCGGTGACGCAAAATTGCTGTATTCAAATTTTTAACTGCAAGGGGGCCCTATCAACAAAGCGGACTGGGGAAAATGAAAAACACCTATTGAAATGATACGGGAAAAAAAACGGTTTTTTTGCACCCAAAAAATACACCTCGGGGACGCAAAATTGCTGTATTTAAATTTAATGCAAAGGGGCCCTACAACAAAGCTGGGCTGGGCAAAAAAGGGAAAAAAAACGAATCTGAAATGTATCGGATAATAAACGGTATCTTTTGCACCTAAAAAACACCTGCGTTACACAAATTTCTGTAAACAAATTAAGTAAAGGTGCCTCATCAACAAAGCTGGGCGGCAAAAGTGAAAAAACCTTATCGAAATGTATATGGATAAAAAAAGGGATTTTTTGCACCTAAAAATACACCTGCGGTGACACAAAATTCTGTATTCAAATTTAAGTCAAGGGGCCCCCCCCCCACAACAAAGCTGGACTGGCCAAAGCGAAAAAAAACAACTAAATGTTTAAAGGATAATAAAGGTATTTTTTTTCACTTAAAATACACCTGCGGGGGAGACAAAATTGCTGTATCAAATTTAATGAAAGGTGCCCCTTATCAACAAGCTGACTGACCAAAAAAGGAAAAAAAAAACCTATCTAAATGTTAAAGGGTAAAAAAGTGGAGTTTGCACCAACAAATAGACCGCAGTTACTAGAAAAAAATCTTTACCTAATAAAGTTTAGGTGCCCAAATACAAGAATATTTCAACAGAAAACTTTAATAAAAACCCTTGCAATGCAATTCAAACTAATCTGGGCTGCACTATATCCACTATCCTATAAAAAAGCTTTTTGTGTTCCCCGAGGTCCCCCACCCACCCCCCCCCTTCCCCCCTGACTTTTTCAGGGCAGATGCCCTTTAAAATTTCAGCCCAAAACCTAAAATCTGAAAATCTCTAATCTTCCTAAGTTCTAATGTTCACAGCTAAAAGTATAGCTGTCTCTGTGAACAAATAGAACAATTTCGCTGAGCTGTTTGCTGAGCTGTTTGCTGAGCTGTTTGGACAGAGGCAGAGCGCACGTCCTACTCCTATGAGACGCTGACACACACTGAGGCAGAACAGGAAGGGCTGTTCTATGTAAAACGAGGTCATGTGATTTTTCCAGCCAATCGCAACCATACACATCCCAGTCATGACGTCGCACACACAGCTCACCCTGCTCTATTCTCTAAGCTGATTTGCTGGCCACCAAAATGACAGGAAGCGCTGAAAATGGCGCGATATTAATAGATTATGCACAGATTTTAACCTAAATTATCACGTGATCTAAAAAATCCGATCAACATAAAATCCGTGCCAATTTCAACTTTGTCAATAATAATCACTCAACACTAATTAGATGCAATGATAAAGAAATATATGGTACCTTGTAACAATGTTTCTAGAGGGGAAAATAGTCATATAAAAACACCATGCAATGGCATCACTGAGGTCCTTTTCCATACAATATCAACTAGAAACCTTGGGAGTTGCAATACAGGATCCTGGGAACCAGTAGTGTAACTGCACAAGACATGCAATTCCCTATTCTGCATTCTCCCAGCCAATAGTACTAGTTATTGGATTAGAAGGCTCCCAAGCAATCCATAATTCAAAGTAATGCTGTTTACAATAGCAGCTCAATAGCGGGAAGTGAATGTCACTCTGATGGCGGCTATTCCAAGGATTTAATTACATTAAATGTTATGACAATAATAATAGCAATCAAGAAAGATTAAGCAGATGGTGACTATTGACCAAGATGATAAAGAAGGCATTAATTTACTACTTTTAATGGGCTTATCTAAACCGATTGTGGCTATAAACATTAATTACAAAACCAATCAAGAGAAAGCATTCAATCAAATCTCTTTTTTAGATGAGCACTTAGCACCCTCTTCTACTGTATTTCCAAAGATTAAATGATATCCTCATGTTTCATGATGACAAGATTATAAAACATGGTAATTTTTTAGAAAATGTTGTATAAAACAGCTCATACATTAATGGAATAATTTATTGATTCCACTTTGTAAACATGTTTGGAGCTATCTAGGTGGTTAAACGCCATCTAGATGTACATTATAATAACAGTAATATACCACTATGGTCGATGGCTAAAATACTTATATACTGTAAGTCATGAAACATCAAGATGACCTCTAATGCTATTTACATTTTATAACATTATTGAATAACATTATATCCTGGCTAAAAGGCATCTTAGTTTAAAAGAAAGATAAGTGGTCATTTTAAATCCTATCTAAAGAGTATTTCTTCCTTCGCTGAAAGTCATTTAAAAGGGAATAATTGTATATCACTCATCTTGTCTCCTCTTATACAATACATGACATCATAACTCCTTAAATATAAATAATAGGTCATGTACGATTTAATGACAACAGCATCAACATTCTAATAAAATTGCTAGGATTTTTAGTATCTTCTGGAGCCAATGAGTGTTGTAATTTTTAATAAGAGAAATGGAAAAATGTTATATCTATACAGTATGTAGCAGAGTTTAACTTGACCGTGGTATCGCAAATTTTCATGTTATCTTCTCTTATCTCTAAACAAAAGTCACTGAAAAACATTGAAAAATTTGAGACAATAGTCTGTGCTGAGAGATCATGATGCACTAACTGCCAAGTTCACTTTTGATACACCTTTGTGTGTGCATATATATACATATAGTCACAATCCACAGTGACAATAATTCCACACTGCACAATACACACAAGAGATGTATAACTCTCTGCTTGCAGCAACCCTGCTAGACTGACATGGTACAAGTACAATAAATGACAGAAGAGCTATCTACAAGGATTAAAACTTAGTATGGAATAGTATGAGACCCTATAAAATCTAGGTCTAATCAGAGAGAAATTCATCGTTGATTCTACTATTCTCTCATTGTCAGTTTGGTAGGCATAAAGATAGTAATTCTCTAATGTGTTACGTTTCTACTAAAAAAAAAAACACAAAACGCTCTCAACTCCATGTCCTGAGTAAACTTAGGGTCAGGAGATGAGATACAGTATCTCACAAAAGTGAGTACACCCCTCATATTTTTGAAAATATTGTATTTTCTTGTTTGGGACAACGCTGAAGATCTGACACCTTAATACAATGTAAAGTAGTCAGTGTACAGCTTGTATAAAAGTGTAATTTGGTATACCATTAAAATAATTTAACACACAGCCAACAATGTCTTAACTGTTGCCAACAAAAGTGAGTACACCCATAAGTGAAAATGGACAAATTGTGCCCAAAGTATAAATATTTTGTGGGGCTACCATTATTTTCCTGCACTGCCTTAACTTTCTTGGGCATGGCGTTTATTAGAGCTTCACTGGTTGCCACTGGAATCCTCTTCCACTCCTCCATGACAACATCATGGAGCTGGTGGATATTAGAGACCATGCACTCCTCCACCTTCCATTTAAGGATGCCCCACAAATGCCCAAAAGGTTTTAGATCTGGAGACATCCTTTGCCAGCACCTTGGAATACTGTTGGAATACTGCCATGAAGGCCAGTTTCTGAAGGGAGGGGTTCATGCTCTACTTCAGTATGCTACAGTACATGTCTCCATTCATGGTTCCCTCAAATAACTGTAGCTCCCCACAGCTGGCAGCACTCATGCAGCCCCAAACCATGACACTCCTACCACATGCTTGACTGTAGGCAAGACACAGTTGTCTTTATACTCCTCACCTGGTTGCCACCATACACTGAAACAAATAAGTTTATCTTGGTGTTATCAGACCATAGGACATGGTTCCAGTAATCCATGTCCTTAGTCTTCAAAAAACTGTTAGCAGGCTTTCTTGTGCATCATCTTTAGAAGAGGCTTCCTTCAGGGACGACAGTCATGCAGACCAATTTGATACAGTGTGCAGCATATGGTCTGAACAATGACAGGCTGACCTCCACCCCACCCATTTAACCTCTGTAGAAATGCTAGAAGCACTCATATATCTATTTTGAATATACAATTTCTGGAGATGATGCTGAGTGCATGCACTCTATGGTCAACCATAGCAAGGCCTGTTCTGAGTGGGCCTCTGTATTGTCTTGGCCACCGTGCTGAAGCTTAGTTTCAGGGTGTTGGAAATCATCTTGTAGCCTAGGCCATCTTTTTGTTTTTTCAGATCTTCAGAGAGTTCTTTGCCATGAGATGCCATGTCAAATTTCCAGTGACCAGTATGAGAGAGGGTGAGGGTGATACCACCAAATTGAACGCACCTGCTCCCCATTCACACTTGAAACCATGAAAAGATGTAATACAAAAATGTGAGGGGTGTACTGTTTTGTCAGATACTGTTTTTGATACTGCATTTACTCTTTAGTTTTCAGGTTTTAAGCAAAATTAGACTTACAATGATTCTCCACGTCAAAGTATTACAGTGTATACAATAGTTGCAACTTGGTCAACAATAATACCTCTAGGACCACAGTAAAGAAAAACCAACTCAAATTAAAGTATTTTAAGTAGCAATTATTTGCAGCATCCAGCAATTTGTTGGAAGCTCAAAACAGTAAGTGTGTGTGTGTTTTACTAGTAAAATGCCCATAAAATGGTGTATCACATTGGAGGAAAGAAGAACTAGTAATTAATGTATTGTGGAAATTCATGCACTGATCCATATGTAGTACAATACTGTGCTTTTATCTGTGCTAGTTGAACTGTATTGTCCTCTATCTGTACTATTCCTACTGTATTGCTATCTACCTGTGCTAAACGTACTGTACTGTGCTGCTACCTATATGTGTTGTATGTACTGTACTTCTATCTATATCTATTACATGAACTGTGCTGCTGCCTTCCTGTTCTACATGAATAGTTCCGCTATAATGTATATACTGCTCTCTTCCAATTCTACTGTACTGCTATCTAATTGCTGTACTGCTATCTATAAGCTCATCTTCTAGCACCTCTGTCTGACTTTTGCTTTATTTGTATTAGGAATCCACTTTTTAAATCTTTATTTTTGTTTATTGAAATTGAGATTTGTAGCCTTCAAAATGAATTACTAGCTTTTAATATGGTGACTTTCAAGTTGTAATGTTTGTAAGCATTGTAACTCAATGAACCACTGCAATATCATTAAAGGGGTTGTCTGGCTATTTTTTTTATATTTTTGTGCTATTAGTGCACTTACTTCTCCCCTCACCTTGGATTCAGAGCTGCACCAATGTTACTCTCTCTAGTCTTCTCTTTATTTCTTGCTTCTTCCAAATGGGGATGTCACTAATTGACTGCAGTTGTCACTTGGCACTGCCTGACATCACCATTTAGAAATGAGGTGCCTGAAAGGTGAGGTCAGGCAGTGACAAGTGAACGCTACAGCCAATCAATGGCTGCAGCGATGATGTCCTTGTTCAGAAAAAGCAAGAAGTAGAAAGAAGATCTATGGGGACAACTGCTTTAATCAGAATTTAGTGGTTTGATCCACATCCACACCATATTTTATGGTGGAATATCACAGAGGCAGTTATCAATTTGTTATCACTAACTTAGTGTATGTGGTGCCTTACAACACTGGCTCACAAATACAGAATTAGCCTAACTAGTATTTTAAGATGGTGACATGGGATTACTAAGTATCTTCTGTACAAAGCTTTCAGACTGAAGGTAGACCGGTATAGATCAGTGGAGAACTAAGGGGGACATGTATGATCGGAGCTTTCACACATTTTCAGGCGTATAATGTGCCTCACTGTGCCGGCTCCGCTGTTGGACGCACCTAATGCGCTGTTAGGCACAAGGTTCGCCACTTTGTAATGCGCCTAACATGAAGAGGCGTGCCGTGGACGTTCTGGGGCGGGACGCACCACATTCGAAAACTCCAACGCATGTATGAATGCGGGTCGGCAAAGTGAGACGCATTACAGCTCTGACAGGCAGACCTATTTCAATGTGGTTTGTCTGCCGGAGGCTTCAAAGTTTGCACTGCATGAATGAGCGCACTTCGGCACCGGCATATATCAGGCGCAGTTTTTACGTTAAAAAAAGTGAAAACAGGAACTTCAATGTGCCGATCTTCATACAGGTCCCCTAAAATTATAGGATTCCTCTGTGTGTCAGCTCTATTATATTTTGAGGACATTTGATCAACATAACTAGATTGTAGCTACCACATAAACATGCTTACACTTAGGGGGACATGTATGAAGATCGGCGCGTTAAAGCTCCTGTTTTCACTTTTTTTTACGTGAAAACTGCGCCTGATGTATGTCGGTGCTCATATATGTGGGGTAAACTTCGATGCCTCCGGCAGACAGACCACATTCAAATAGGTCTACCTGTTGGAGCTGCAATGTGCCTCACTTTGCCAACCCGCATTCATACATGCATCGGAGTTTTCGAATGTGGTGCGTCCCGCCTCAGAACACCCCTTCATGTTAGGCGCATTACAAAGTGGCGAACTTTGCGCCTAACAGCGCATTAAGAGTGTCAGACGCCTGAAAATGTGTAAGAGCTCCGATCATACATGTCCCCCTTAGTTTGGGCCAGTAATAGGGTAGTTCTATTAGAGTAACTACAATATCCTACAAAGTCACAAAAAAATCCTAGAGCATATTGAATCACGGAGTGGTCCTAAGATTATATCTAATGTTTGGCAAAGTTTATCAAACAACTAAATGATTTTGTTTCAAAATAATTGTAACTTTTATAATATGCTATGTTATTACATGGTCTAGTATAACTCCTATGTATATACTCACAAATCATTTGATATACGAGAACTAAATGAAATTTCCTTTGATTTTATAAAAGTATAATTTCCTTATTTTAGTGGGTAGAAAACAGTTTTATTTTACACACACAACACATATACTGTATATAATGTCAAAATAAATGTGAGAGCATGTTCTAGTAATTGCAGTGTATAAGGTTGACAACATAGGTAAGAAGAGGTGTTTGTAAAAATTGTCACTATTTGCTAAACCAATCATCATTGTGTGCCAGTTCCTTTGCTGTGACTATGACATTCTGACAACTGGATGTGCTGTATGGATAAAGTACTAGCACGGCACCTGACTACATTGGTCTTGAAATTAATGGCTCTTGAAAGAATACAGATAAAGATTCCAATCCAAAAGGTAAAAAAGGACATAGTAAATAGTAAATTAGAAATTTGTGGACTAGGTCCATATTTGAAATGAATAGTAGACAAGCTACAGTAAAATAAACAGTTGGGTCCATATACATATATATATATATGTATGTATATGTTTGCATGTGTGTGTATGAATGTGTATTATATGTTTACATATATACATACACACATATGCAAACATATACATCCAAATATATGTATATGGGCCCAATTGTTAGTTTGTTTTATTTTAGATTGTCTACTGTTCATTTCAGATGTGCACAATGCTATGTAGTAGCTTATTCAAAGGGTTAATAATCTTTCTTTGAAAGATAGGTAAGATATAATTTTTTTTTTTTGGTTGTTGTCCATGCCCACAACTCCTGTATGTAGGGTTTCTGGAACTTAAGTATTGGGTCTAGGCTTCCAGTAGGCCATCATCATTTAATTGATAGGGGTCCGGCTACAGGCAATCCTGCTAACTGACCAATTAAAGGGGCTATTGTTCTTCAGTTATGCTATCCCTGTAATGATTTAGAAATTACATAGCCATATTTAATATACAACAGATTATAGAACACTTATCTGAAGTTACTTGTTAGATCCTATTCCATTTCATTAGAAAAAAATGTACCTCATTTGGAAATTGACGGCTGCAGCACATTTCAAAACAGTTTGGACAAGATTAACAAATGACAGACCATTCAGCTTGTAGTTAGTCCATATTTAGGAAACCCAAATCTCTGATGGCATGGGGTTGTATTGATGGCAAGGACTGCTGACACATTATGAAAAGCACTATCAATGCTGAGCAGTATATAGAGGTGTTAGAATAACATATGATCCCATCCAGACAATGTCTCTTTCAGGGAAGTCCTTAAATATTTCAGCAAGACAATGCTAAACCACATACTGCGTCCATCACAGCAGCATGGCTTCTATAAGAATAGTACCAGTACTGAGCTGCCCATCTTGGGGATGTAAGAAAAGTGTGAAAAAAGTAAAAAACAAAAAGCTTTACCATCTCATGCAATTACAAGAAAAGTAAGAAGTGATGGAATAAACCAGTACTAAAGCGGGTCCAATTTTTAGTATGCTGATTTTTTTGGGCATCAGATTTATTACACTACTCACAAAAAATTAGGGATATTTGGCTTTCAGTTGATATATATTTTATTTTTATTATTTTTTTTAAATGAACTAAATGAGACCATCTCTTAACTTTAGTAGGCACATGTCCAACTGTTCAGTGTTTCAGTACTTTTTGCACAACTTTCACTGATCTCTAACAGGGAGCTTAATGGCAAAATTCCCACCAGATATCTGATCCCTGAATCGCCCAATAAATTTAGGGGATTTAAACAGTCCTCCTCATCATGTTGTTCACATTTTGACATCATGAGACCAAGATAACACCTTACAATTGTTCCAAAGTACCTCACCATTGTGAGGTTTCAAGTAGGATGCTCTCAAAAGAAAGTGGCCACTGAGCTTAGAATGTCATCAGCAGGTTGCAGCAGAGATACAGAGAGATTGGAAGAGTCATAGAAAGGCAAAGAAGTAGAAATACTTTGGCTACATCACACACTGATGACTGTTTCATTGTAAACAATATCCCGCAGAACTGGATGATGAATACGACACAACTTCTAGCACATTTACGGGAGGTGAGAGGCACCCAAGTGTCACATCAAACCATTCGTAACTGTTTACATCAGTGGGGTATGTTTGCTAGATGACAGACAAGGATACCTGACCTGGCTGATGCATAATGCTCTTCTTGAAGTCTGCAGCAGCGTTGGCGGCCATCATTTCTGCTCAGAGTGAATCAACTTTTATCTCTGAACAGCACTGAGGACCACTGTCCCTCGCCTAGCATAGATGCTCCTTGGTCCATACCAGACGATGATGCCTGTGCATGGTAATGTTGTCAGGTTTATTTTTTACAGCGGTCAACGTGCAGTAAAAATGACATGCTAGCTTTACTCAGATGGTCGATATGATTTCAGCGATAATGAAGTTGTACTTTTTTTTACGTTTTACTGGTTTTATTAAAAAAAGAAAATACTTTTTTGCATCACAAAAGTCTGAGAGCAATAATTTTATTTTTCTGTGTATGGAGTTTGTTTTTTGCGTGATGAGTTGTTGTTTTTATTAGTATCATTTAGGCTTTTTGATTTAAATCGATGTTTTAGAAGGCAGAGTGAAGAAATACTGCAATTAGAGATGGGAGAATTGATTCTAACGAAGTGGAATTCATTTAGAATTTCAGGAAAACTTCGATTCTGAACAAAGTCGAAGTTTGGGGTGATTCGTGGGAACGAAGCATGTTTTTAATTGATAAAATGGCTGTGAGCACATGGCGTTACATGATGAGGAAGTCTGGGTGGAAGAAAGGCGTAGCCTACATGACATGTGCAGAGATGAAGCCAATCAGAGACCGGCGGAATTCTGTGACGTCACCGCACTATATAAGTACAGGAGCCATGCTCGCTCCTCTCATTGTGCTGTGTAGGGAAGGTGCTGCTGCTGCTGCTTATGATATCTCATACTAAAGAACTCACTTTTATACAGCGATTTTTTGGGGGTGTCACAGCTTGTCTCAGAGACTGCTTCTCTTACGTTCTAATTCTGATTTTGTGGGGTGTTGGAACTGGTCCAGTGTGCGTCCAATGCAGCTGCATATACATTTTAATGCTATCTACTCAGTTCTTGAGCACATTGAATATAAAAGCCTTTTCCTGTTATATTCAGTTAAAGAAACAGCGTTTTTACAATTCAAATACCACTTAATTTTTGGTTGCTCATTTATTTTGCGCAATTTAGATCCAGGGGTTAATTAAGTGTTGTTCTGCTGTTGTGGTTGTGGTCACTAAAAGAAACTTTCTTTTTCACCGCCAAAGAAGTAATATTGCCTGTAGCATAATTAATAACCGAAGGTTAATTACAAGTTTTTCTGTTGTTGTGTTCCGTAAAATACACACCATTTTAACACGCTGCAAAGCTGGTAATTGTTGGCAGCACATTTATTTTGCGCAATTTACATCTAAGATGTACTTAGTAAAAGAAATGTTCTTTTTCACCGCCAAAGAAGAAATTTTGCCTGTAGCATAATTCATATCCGAAGGTTAATTAAGCCTGTTTGGGCTTTTATATTCAGTAAAATACACAGTGTTTTTAACAGCACATATAAGTAAATTTTTCCTGGCCATTTGTGGAGCGCAATTTATATCCAAGGGTTACCCAAGCTTGTTAGTGGGTTCATTTGGAGTCAAATACAGGGTGTGTATTTATCATATACAGATATCTTCATCAAACAGTGTCTGTACATTTTAGAACAAAGAGTATGTCAGGCAGAGAGGTGACAGGCTCTTCACCTGCGAGTGGCAGTGACACAAACATTCCTGGAGCAGGCCCAGGTCGCAGCACAGCAAGGGGACGTCGCAGCAGGGGTCACTCGGTGAGGCCACAACTGCTGCTGTCATCTAGCGGCCGTGTGTTGTTCAGCAACCCAATGGTTCTTGATTGGTTGACTAAGTCATCCACTTCCTCCCAGATGACATCTGACAACCCCAGCCAAGAGTTGGTGGGAACGTCAGACACAACCCTTAGTTGGCATGGCCCAGGAGCGGGTCAGCGGCCCTCACCAGTCCTCAACCCGCCTTTGTCCCATCCGGTTCCCTCAGCCAGAGATCTACTATGTGATCTGGGCTCAGCGGCACTATAAAGCGAGGATGAACAATTTGCGGAGGGCAGTCAGCAGCTACTTGGCAGTGAAGAAATGGGGCCAATATCTCCTGCCTCTTGCAGTAGGCGGCAAAGTATAGATGTGGAGAGTGGCATGGGAGGTCATGTTGTGAGGGGTCAGCCTCTGCATACCAAGACCGGTGATGAGGACAGCAGTGATGATGAAACACAAATCGATGATGATGTAGCTGACCGCACTTGGGAGCCGGGTGAAGCAAGGGCTTCATCATCATCAGGAAAAGAGGGCGTCAGCTTGAGCGTCAGGAAGCGGCGCAGCCAGCAAGTGGGTTGTGTGGCCGTGAGTCAGCAGGGTAGCAGCAGTGTGAGGTCTGGAGCCAAGTGGCCACGGGGTAGAAAACCCGCTTCGCAGGTCCAAGAAAGTAGCAGCAAAGGGGCTCAGCGAGGCAGCGGCGGCAGTAGTCACTCAGTGCGGAGCGTTGGCGGTAAAATCAGCTACTCGGCGGTGTGGCAGTTCTTTGCTAAGACACCGGAGGAGCCGAATATGGGTATTGTAAAATCTGTGGGCAGAAAGTGAAGCGTGGCCAGGGAGCTAACGTAGTCACCACGGTTGCGTAAACACATGCAGCGTCACCATCCGGTGGCCTGGGAGAAACGTGGCTCAGATGTGGTGGTCCATCCAGCATCCAACTTGCCGAGTTTGCAGTGGAGAAGCTGTCCTGCACAGCCAGTAGTGTGGCATCAGAGCGGGTGTTCAGTGCGGCGGGGGCCATCCTTACCCCAAGGAGAACCCGCTTGTCCACGGGAAATGTGGAACTACTGACCTTTGTCAAGATGAATCAGGCGTGGATCGGCCAGGATTTCCACACACCAGTGCCTTAGGCGTCAGATTACATCAGCCATGACGCCTCACAAAAACTTTGAGAAATGAGTCTGGGTTCAAACTAACTGCCTCAGCCACTATTCTGATGCCGCCACCCGCCTGATGCCACACATCTGCTGACAGTTTCTCCATCTGCCTACCACCATCTTTACCAGGGACTGGTATTGCCACCCACCTCCACACTCTGTCATTGTGCCACTGTCTGACCTCATGCTGCTGCTGTGGCTGCTGCCGTGACCTCCACACTGTGTCATTGTGCCACTCTCTGACCTCATGCTGCTGCTGCTGTTGCTTGTGCCGTGACCTCCACACTGTGTCATTGTGTCACTCTCTGACCTCATGCTGCTGCTGCTGTTGTTGCTGCTGTGGTCACCTCCACACTCTGTCATTGTGCCACTCTCTGACATCATGCTGCTGCTGATGCTGCTGCCGTGACTTCCATACTCTGTCATTGTGCCACTCTCTGACCTCATGCTGTTGCTCCTGCTGTGACCTCCACACTCTGTCATTGTGCCACTCTGTGGCCTACTCCTGTTTTTGCCACCTCCAGAATGTAAATTTGCCACTGTCTGACCTCATGCTGCTGCTGTGGCTGCTGCTGTGACCTACACACTCTATCTGACCACATGCTGCTGCTGTGGCTGCTGCCGTGTCCTACACACTCTGTCATTGTGCCACTCTGTGGCCTACTCCTGTTTTTGCCACCTCCAGAATGTCATTGTGCCACTGTCTGACCTCATGCTGCTGCTGTGGCTTCTGCCGTGCCCTCCACACTCTGTCATTGTGCCACTCTGTGGCCTACTCCTGTTTTGCCACCTCCAGAATGTCATTGTGCCACTGTCTGACCTCATGCTGCTGCTGTGGCTGCTGCCGTGACCTACACACTGTGTCATTGTGCCACTCTGTGGCCTACTCCTGTTTTTGCCACCTCCAGAATGTCATTGTGCCACTGTCTGACCTCATGCTGCTGCTGTGGCTGCTGCCGTGACCTCCACACTGTGTCATTGTGACACTCTGTGGCCTACTCCTGTTTTTGCTTTCTCCAGAATGTCATTGTGCCACTGTCTGACCTCATGCTGCTGCTGTGGCTGCTGCTGTGACCTACACACTGTGTCACTGTGCCACTCTGTGGCCTACTCCTGTTTTTGCCACCTCCAGAATGTCATTGTGCCACTCTCTGACCTCATGCTGCTGTGGCTGCTGCCGTCACCTCCACACTCTGTCACTGATGTTGCCACCTGAGCCCTCAGCTTCTTTTTTTCCAGCTGTCGCCGCCATGACTTTATCAGGCTACATTCCCGCTTCAGTTTTTTGGTCAGTTTTGCCCTCTTAAGTGCCCAGGGAATTTTAGAGTGAAGCGATTCTAAGAGCGGCGGCAGTCATATGCATGTCAAACTAAAACACAACATTGTATGAAGACCAAACCAAGCTCCCTCTGCATATTTAAGCATGGCACAACATTCTACAGCACCATACATTCGAACCAAAACAAATTTTGTCGGAAAATTCGCCAAAGTCACCGAATCGAATTTTTGAGAAATTTGCCTATCTCTAACTGCAATCCTAGAAGTGTTTTTTTTTTCATTTTAACATTTTTAGACATTGCTATCTTCTGATAGCCATAACTTTTTTATTTTTCCATATGCAGAGCTGTGTAAGGGCTTTTGTTTCAGGATGAACTGACAATTTAACTTGTACCACTTTGGTGTTTATATGGGTTTTTGATCACTTCTTATTCCATTTTATTTGCTGCAGGATGAACAAAAATTGCATTTCTGTGATTATTTTTTTTTTCACTGTGCGGGTTAATTAACATGACAGATTTATAGGGTAGGCCGTTTCACACACGATAATACCAAATATGTGTACTTTATTTATTTTTGATCCTTTGTGGGGCAATTGCCGTTCGTAAAGGGCAAAGAACGGTGTACACATTTTTATTTTATTTTTCATGTTTGTGTTTTACTTTTTGTAACTTTTTTTTTCCTTTTTCACTTTTTTTCACATTTTGCTATAGGAATACAATAGAGATCAGTACACAACTTTGCTGCTTTATACTGGTCTCTATGGCGATTGTCACTTACCATGCTTGGCAATACCTACAATGCAATGCAGTGCATGGTGACGTTACAGACAGCCCAGAAGTGTTTTTTACACTGCCGGACTGTCAGATAAGAAGACACTGCTGCACTGAGAAAAGACAGAAGAAGCTCACTCCTTATTTCGTTCCCTTAGCTCCGGCAATCGCAATAAATTGCGGCAGCTAAGGGGTTAACCACCTGCAGCTGGTAATACAAAGCTGGTCCCATGTTGCGACCATGTGGGGCCTGCTTGTGAGCCTGCACTATATGCTGGACATACTGGTACGTCCATGTGTGGGAAGGCACTTCTCGCTAGGACGTATCGGTACGTCCTATGTCAGGAAGGGGTTAAGCTACTTGTTAGAGATCAGCAAGTTGTGCAAAAAGTACTGACATATTGTACAGTTGGACATGTGCATTCTAACGTTAAGAGATGGTCTCATTTAGTTCATTAAAAAAAATAATCAAGAAATGTTATGTTCATCCTGGAATTTCAACCAAAAGCCAAATATCCCTAAGTTTTTGTGAGTAGTTTATACATGTCACCATATATGTCACATTTATAAATGTATATCTATAAATGATTATAAATATGAACACTTGACAAATCACTGTATTTTATAATTTACACTTAATATTTTATTTCAGCCCCAATGAAATACATGAAAATAAAATGCTTATATTTGCATGTTACAAAACTGGTCACCATAATTCTGAAATATTTTCCTTTTAAATGTCTTCCTGCTGTTAAGTTAATAGTAGATGCTGTCAAGGTCTCACTCCCACTGATCAAAAGAATGTTGCCTATTTTTTTTTAAATGCTAATAATTTGTACTGACAGAGTAGATTTTGTTCTATGGTCTTACAAACAACTTTTGAATTTCAAACTTTTACTGTAGTATATTCATTTACAGAAACATAATAAATATATTAAACCATTTGTAGTTGAAGGTATAATTTCTACAGTACCTGCAGTGTTTGTAGAGATGTTAATTTCGGCAAATAGCTTGGTATACATACTAAAATCAGAAACTCCATTCACAGATTCCACCCGAATAGTGTAGTTCATATGAGGCAACAGGTTGACCAATGTAACTGTCCGATCAACTAATCCAATCTGTTGAGGAACATAACCAATGCTGCTCCCACAAGGCTCACACTGCTGAAAGACAATGGAGCAGCGGTCACAGAAGATATTGTAAGACAGATCACCCCTGCCTCCTGTGTCCAACGGTGCATTCCATTCTAAAACTAGTGTGGTTTGTTTCATTATATAAATCAAGTCTCTTGGTGCAGAAGGAGGTCCTAGAAGAAAAGAGTAGGCAAATTAGACTTGTGCCTAAGGGCAAACATACAAGATAAAGATGGAGTATGTATCTATTTAATATTCGTTATTAGTGTTGCACTTCCGATTCGGGCAACCAACTTTGGGCAACCAATTTGGAGCCTACAGGAAAAACAGGTGCATTCAGAAGTCTGCCAGTTAGACAGAATATGAAAAGTATATCATATACTTCCTTTTCATGCTAGCTGGCAAACTATCTATTGGTTGCCTGATTTTCCTGCAGGCTGCTGACTGGTTGCCACAAAATTCAGGTCGGGCCAATTCAGTCCTAACCAACCTGAATAGTACACAGATATTAAGGGCGACATGTCTGAAAATTGGCGGCAGTTTTTAGGCGCATTAAATCAGTGTGAAGTGCGCCAGAATGTACGACCCTCTCAAAAATCTGGCGTCTTGTATACCTTGCATAGTAAACTTAATGTGACTAAAAAGGCGCATTGTTCAAATCACAGCGCATAGCATATCACTGGTAGTGTTTATATTGCGCCTTTTAAGGTGCATTGTGCAACGGAGGCGCATAATGTATCATTACTAGTGTATATAATGTGCCTCAATAGGTGCATTGCATTATGGAGATGCACGGCGTATCATTACTACTATATGTAATGCACCTTTTTAGGCGCATTACAATGTCTTGATATAAATGCACGTATAATGCACGTAGTTTTGGTGTACGACAGTTCATTTATATCAAGAATATGGTGTGAAAAGTGTTTTGCCGCAAAATAGACAAAAAAAAAACGGCATTTGCATATTGTTACATGTCGCCCTTAATGTAATGTTAAGTAGAAGATAAATAAGCACTATCTCATGCTCAGTTTTCCTTCACAATTACAATATCAAATGTAAACCCTGACCATTTAGTTTCACAATTTTATAGCATTTTTCTCAATCACATTTGAATGTATGTGAATTATTTAATAAAAACATAGACTATGGAGACTATTTCCTCTCCACCTTCCAAGAGCCATAACTTTTTTATTTCTCCACCTAAACGAGGGCATTTAGTTTGCAAGACAAGATGTACTTTCTAATGGTGCAATTTACCGTACCATAGAATATACTGGGAAACCGCAAAAAAATCCAAGTGGGTCAAAATGTAAAAAAATTGTACTGGCGCCATATTTGCATTATTTTTTTAACTAACTGTATATAACTAAAACTATTTCCTAAGGTTCAGCACTCAGCTTCCAATGGCAGCCAGACATTTTAAACATTTGAAAACTATTACTGTAAGTCGGTTTGCCCTAGCAGCAGTTATAAAATGCATAGAACCTTAGGAAATAGTGTTAGTTATATACAGTGAAAGAAATAATTATTTGATCCCCTGCTGATTTTAAAAGTTTGTCCACTGACAGAGACATGAACAGTTTATAACTTTAAGGGTAGGTTAATTTTAACATTGAGAGATAGAATATCCAAAATAAAATCCAGAAAATCACATCAATTTTACTTACATTTATTTGCATTTTGCTGAGAGAAATAAGTATTTGATCCCCTACCAACCAATAAGGTCATGTTCACACGGCTAACTGCGGGACATAATTCAGTCCGTAATTATTGGGATATCCCGGTCCAAGACTTTTTCTCTAAACCTAGCACTAAGCCTGACCTTAACCTTAACAATTAGTTGGGGTTAAAGTTTTCTTTAGTTACCTTGCCATTCCACTGTGCTCCCAATGCAGCATAATTTCTAGTCCAATGTAACGTACAATGTAACTTTCAGGACTATCCCTATGTTATGGTAACCAGAAGTGACGCCAGGAGTGTCGTAGAATAGTAAGTAACCAATAAAAACCTGGTAAAGAACCCTAGTCCTAACTGCAACTTAAAGTTGGAGTCAAAGTTTTGGTGATTTGTTCCAAAATTCAACTCAGCTGACCCATATTACTTAGATTCAGACCTAGTCAAGCTGACATCCACCAAATTCAAAGCATATCGCTATCAGTAACTAATATACGGTAACAATAGTTATAATTACATAGACTTTACAATAACTACTTACTTGTACAAGCAGTAGAAGGTGAATCCAAAGGAGATCGGTAGAAGTTTCTCTCACAAGTGCAGACTGTGGATGACTCTTGATTTGTGTAGCTATGCTGAGGACAAGGAACACAGATCTGAAGGCGACTAGACATCTTATAAAACCCAGGGGGACAAGCTGTTGTGACAAAGAACAAAGAAGAATACAATTAAACTATTGGATATATTACCAAAAGATTTTCATCATACATACATTGCTAGGTTCTGGTTATTATTGTTTTATAGAATAAATGCCATATTACATAAAGAAGAAGAATTAGAGGCTATTGATCCTTTCAGTGTATAAAATGGTGCAATGAAATATTTGTTGGCTAATAGGGACTTTCTAGTCCTATGTCTTAAAGTAAAAGAGGAAAACTGATTCTATAACTGATTCAGTGCATTTCTATTGGAGAAGATATGGTATCAGTTATGATATCAATCAGCATCTTGCACACAAGTGCACAAAACACCATCAGTTCTTTCCTTCTCGAATATAAAATAACTGGCCAGATACAATAGTTATAGGTTTGTAAACTGTAATGCCCAAGACTACAGAGTTCTAAAGGGTTAAAGCTTGTCAGGAGGTAATATAAACAATATTCTATGTTATAAGATATAAGAAACACAGCAGCAAGTGAGTCATCATCCCGACCAATGCTTCCACCTGTAAGAGTAGTGAGAGGTGGCCGGCAACTAGGGAAGCTTGTGTGCATAAGATCTGCTCCTAACTGAAAAGAAGGAAAATCAGAACAGCAATGTATTTGGAAATAGTCATTTTATTTACCTTTGCCAATCAATGAAATGGGAATACTCCTTTAGGATGCTTTCACACGGTGCATTTTTGAAGCGTTTTTTAATGCGTTTTTTGCTGCACAAAAAACGCATCAAAAATGCACCAAAAATGCACCATGTGAAAGCACCCTTAAAGAGTTGGAACATTTTTGTTACATTCAGAGACTAAAAACCCAGCTTGATCTTCCACATAGCTGTAGTTTGGAACAATATATCAGTGCAGACAAGCACTGTCTGCCTCAATCCCGATGTTGCTGACATAGACTTATACAGTATAACAAACCATCAAGCCTATTGGCCATGTAAATGTAGGACTAGGTCTGTAATTTTTTTCTGCTTCTGAATATAAATGTATTACTTTTCATTAAAGGATTATAAAGCATTGTTATATAACACTATGGATTTCTGTCACTACTGCATGTAAAGTAACTGCAGTCCATGTCACCTTCAAATCAGGGGACCTGACTCAGACTTATAGGGTTTCTAGAGAAGACAAAACTGATTCTTAACCTATAACTATCCTGTACTACCACTCCTCAAAGAAAGAAACAAAACTGCCATGACCAGGCAGGTATCAACTTTTTCTCTAAATTACAGGCAATTTCTAGCAGTGTGAAATTTATACATGTTTCTTCCTATTCTATAGGCACAAATGTTCTTAATTTGTAATACTGGTTATATTACTGAGCCATTGTAATTAAAGGGGTTGTCTCACTACATCGATTCATCTCACCTCAGTCCTGGTTTCTCAGTTTCATTTTTTAATTCAGGGGCGTGTTTACTGGTTTCTATTGGCTGCTACTGGCTGCTGAGGATACCAGATCTGTAGCTATAGCAACCAGTACTAGCAGCCTATCAGGAGAGATAAAACAGGTCTGTAGCTATAATGATCTGAAGAGCTTATGTAGCCCCTAGAAGAGGGGATATCTAGTAATAGGTAGAACACTGTTAAAGGTTACTTATTGCTAAGTGACTTGTTTTTGCAGGATCTTTAACATAAAAAGCAATCTGTGTAGTGAGCAAATCCTTTAAGATTAAAAATCTGTCAGTTTATCATAATAATGAATTTATACCCAAGAGTTTAATGGAGTTGTCTGTCGAATCAAAAATAATAACAATTTTACTTGATTTCTGTATTAATCTCCCTGTAATATTTTTTGTGTTGATTTCTGACTTTCTTGAGCTGTATGTAGCCTCCATTCTCTTTAGCTGAGCAGAAGAATTTTTCCTTTGAAAGCTGTTTTCTTTTGCTCTGTAAAACTACCAGCATCCTTTGCTGTGTTTTGTTTCTCCACTGCTTCCTACCTCAGTATCAGTGCATGCTTCTGGTTCCCCCTGCATACTTTAGTTTATCCTCTCTTATAGTTTGATGATGTAAGAACACTAAAACTATTTCTGGTTCTGCCCCACATTGCTTATGTGAGCTGCGAATGGTCAGCAAATGCTGACTGATTTCTAATCCTCCCTTGATTCCTCCTTCTCCTCTGGCCTTCTCTGCAGCATCTGTACATTCTTGTAATCAATACGTTATAGATCTGGCAATGTACAGATGTTGCTGAAGCCTCTAGAGGAGGGGTGTCAAACTCTAACCCACAGGCCATATCTGACCAACAGTGTAATTATATTGGGCCAAGCAATGTACAGAGAAAAAGAGGAAGAAGCTGTCATTACACTGTTCTCACTCAGTCCTTGCCCCCTGCATAGAGCAGAGAAGGGACCACATGGCAGGAAAAACAATCCAGACAGCAGGATGACTGATAAGATAAGAGGAGCTCACAGGAAGAGACTATGATCTAGAACTAAAACACTTAACCCTTCCAGCTCTTTCTCAGCCCCACAATCTATGCAGGTATTAGGGTACTCCAAAAACAGACACTGTGCCGCGCAGTAGTGGGTATGAGTGGGTATGAGACTGTTTTTTTTGGCCCTAGAAGTGTACCAGGACATAAGGCAGAAAGAAAGAAAAGCAATTTAGGAAAAATACAGGGTTCTGTGATGCTGCAGCAACACAGAACAGAATGAGCAGCAGGACATCTTTCATCTGCCACATAAAGCACATAAAGATTTATTGTGTCCATTAACCCTCAGTTTGGCTCATTGTTACATCTGATGAGAAGGAAAAACTTCATTAATTGTAGACATTTTTTCATTTAATATCAAGCTTGGCCCACAACTTTTTTCAATTTTTTAATTTTGCCCCACTGTGTATGGGAATTTGACACCCCTGTCCTGGAGGAGCGATATGGGGGGTGAAGGGGACATAGCCAGAATTAGTTCTACCACAGTGCTGAGATGGGGGTCACATGACTATGTAAAGCTGCAAAAAGGGGACTGGTAAAGTAAGGATAGAAAATGTTCCTGAAGGGGAGTTGCTAAAAAGCTACTTAAGTTCATTTATTCACATGACCTCCCCAGAACTTGACACATGAGACAACATGTATGAAAGGGTTTTTCACCCTTTTTCTGGCATACAATGCACTTAAGAGAGCCGGCTACAATGTCTAATGTGCCTAACATATGTGTTAGGCGCATTGTTCGTAAGACTCGACACTTTCACCTAACATGAAGGAGTGTTCTGAGGGTGTTCTGGGGGCGTTATGGAGGCGTGTCGCACGACACTAATAATATTAGACAGATACTGTAAATGAATGTGGCTTGGCAAAACTAGGCGCATTACATCTCTGACAGGCAGACCTTTTTCAAAGTGGTCTGCCTGAGCCTGAGGAGTCGAAGTGAAGCTAGATTTGCTGTAAAGGGCAAAAAAGTCCAATGTTTCTCAAAATACACCAGTACATTAATAAAAGGTAATTTATTATAATACTGTATAAAATGTAGTTATTTAAATTTAATGAAAAATGTGATCATATAAAATTAATATAAAAATGTATAATATCCCCAAAATATAGAAATATCTCCTGTAAAATGTATTTAAAATTCATAGACTCTTAAACTAATTTTACATTAAATAACCCACTGATTATGTTGTTCAGATTTTTACATTTAAAATTTTTACTACATTAAATTTGAAATTTATTTTTGCTGCTCTCACCCTTTATTCTGCAAACAGCAAGAGCCAGCACAGCACAGTTATTGCTGGGACCTGTGGTCCATCAAGCAGGATCAGTACCATAGTTTCTATTCACTGATATGCTATTCTAAAGACTTTTCTTTTATTTCCAGCCTGTCTATAACCTTAATACATGTTAGGCACATTACTTACACGTTAGCCGCATTCCGTAATGCTCCTAACACATAGGCGAGACGTGTCGAACTTTAGACATTTATGAACGCACAAAAACAACTTTCATACATCAGGTGCATTATACACTGAAAATGAGACTCAACTGTTCACTTCGAGAACTGTTTCCTGTGTGTCAGGCCTGAAAGAACTACTGAACTTGACAGAAAAGAAGTAATATAAAAGTGTATAATAACGGCAAGAACATTTTTAAAAGGTTTAATCACAAAGTTCTATAACTTAATGATGCATTGTTAAACTATATTTGTTTTCCCCAGAATACCCCTTTTAATGCTGATGCCTGTTATGCCAGAGCAACAGCTTTGTACGATTTAAATAGCACCTTTCCATATTTCTACCAGGTATGTTTCCACCAGATCAGGGGCGTAACTACGGGGGTAGCAGGGGTAGCAGTTGCTCCGGGGCCCGTACACTCAGGGGGGCCCGCGCCCCGGGGCAGCTGCTACCATGTCCGCTACCCCGGTAATACTGCTCCTGGGCCCGCCGGCAGTGAACTTAACAGTTCATTGCGGCGGGCGGGGAGCTGAGGGGCCCGGCGCATGCTAACTCTGAACGCTCGGGCCCTCCGGCCCGAGCGTTCAGAGGCAGCGCTTCCATGGAGGTAGCAGAACGGAGCGGCGATCGCTCCGCTCTGTTACTTCCCCTGCTGGCGCTCTGTGGTCACGTGGGCGCGCGCGGTGATGTCACATCACCGCGTCGCCCGCGCTGAGCGCAGAGGCTGCAAGGAGCGCAACAGAGCAGAGCGAGCGGCGCATCGGGGGAGCGTGGACCGAGGTGAGTAAACTATTTCTTATTTTACCTGCCCATAAGCCTCCTTGTATACCTTATTAGCCTGCCTGTATACCCCCACAAGCCGCCTGTATACCCCCACAAGCCTCCTGTATACCCCCACAAGCCTGCCTGTATACCCCCACAAGCCTGCCTGTATACCCCCACAAGCCTCCCTGTATACCCCCACAAGCCTCCCTGTATACCCCCACAAGCCTCCCTGTATACCCCCACAAGCCTGCCTGTATACCCCCTAAGCCACCTGTATACCCCCTAAGTCGCCTGTATACCCCCTCAAGCCTGCCTGTATACCTCCTAAGCCGCCCGTATACCCCCTAAGCTGCCCGTATACCCCCTAAGCCACCCGTTTACCCCATAAGCCGCCCTTTTACCCCCTAAGCCGCCGGTATACCCCCTACGCCGCCCGTATACCCCCTAAGCCATCTGTTTACCCCCTAAGCTGCCCGTTTACCCCCTTAGTCGCCCCGTTACCCCCTAAGCCGCCCGTATACCCCCTAAGCCGCCCGTATACCACCTAAGCCGCCCGTATAGCCCCTAAGCTGCCCGTATAGCCCTTAAGCCGGCCTTTATAGCCCCTAAGCCGGTCTTTATAGCCCTCTAGCTTGCCTTTATAGCCCCCTCACTTGCCGTTATTGCCCCCTAGCCTGCTGGGATACCCCTATCCTGCCTGCATAGCCCCCCAGCCTGCCTGCATTTCCCCCTAAAGGCTGCATATATATAGCTCTAAGTCTGCCTGCCTGAATATCCCTATAGCTACCGTGAAGCCTGTCTGCCTATATAGCCCCCTAAAGCTTGCCTACCTATATGGCCCCTATAGCCCACCTAACCCCTGTCTACCTGTATGGCTCCCTATAGCTACCTAAACCCTGCCTGCCTACATGGGCACTCTATTGGCTACCTAAACATTGCCTATTTAGGGCCCCATATATCCTATCTAAACCCTGCCTGCCTAAATGGACCCATATAGCCAGGGGGGCAGGTGCTGGAAAAAAGTCAGATTCTAAGATATTTTGTCTAAATCTGCAGGACAAGTGGTCGGGAGACTTTCATCATGATGGCGGACTGGACCGGATGCAGAACAAAGGGGAAAGTCAACGACTTGTCAGAGAAACGTCACCTGTGAGTCACAAGATGTAACTACACTGTAATCACTTATATGTATACAGAGCCTGTTTACACTGGTGTCTACCACTATATGGTCACTGTATGGAGTAATAAACAGCCCTGCAGAGCCTGTGTACACTGGTGTCAAACCATTGATCTTCACTGTATGGTGGTTATATACAGTCGCAGAGCCTGGTACACTAGTATATACCACTATATTGGTCACTATATGGGGGTACTATTGGTCTTTGTGTATGATCGTAATAGTGTAGGGGTATTATTCAGTCACTATGTGGTGGTAATTTGGGGTTTCTTTTTTCGGGCGGTATAATCAAGTCCATATGTAGTAGTGTAATTGGTAATGTTGATTTTGGTATAGTGGATTTGTTTGGTAGCAATATAATAGTGATATGTATGGTGAGGTATTTACCCCTTGTATTATCTATATTATCTAACAGCATGTCCTGGTACATGGTCGTGGTCAGGGAGGTGGGCGAGGGGGGGTAGGGGGCCCCATCCAAAAGTTTGCTTTGGGGCCCTGGCTTCTCTAGTTACGCCCCTGGGCACCAGATCCTCTCTCCAACTAAGACAAAGTCTAAATAGTTTAACTGGCTTTCTATTTAGCTAGCCCAGGATTAATCTTGTATCTGAGAACTGGAAGGCTCATGAAATGTTGATGATACTGCACTGAAGACTGGGGCTTCTCAAGTCTTTTATTTATTTATAGAACATGTTGTTACAGTTGTGAGGGTATCAGATATGTATGGGCTATTCTATTCCATATGGTGTCTATTAAACAGGACCTGTGACATCTCCAGACATGTCTGGTTTAGGAAATCCTTGTGTTCTCTGTGAAGTAACAATTCTGAAACATCTTCTATTATAACTCTGTGTTGTGCTGTTCCTCTGGTATTCATTTTACAAATGAATTATTGAATCAGTCAACTGGGTGTTACCATTCCAGTTTTCAAGGGGGACATGTATGAAAACTGTCTAGGTATAAGATTTTCTCTCAACAGTACTACGGCCCGGCCTGCTACTCACTTTAATTTTCCCTTCTTTTTACGAGTGTGTACTTTATGCAGCGGCTTATCATAGCACTCGATGAGTGCTTTGATTTTACCATATTCACAAGTAGTACTTCTTGTGCATTGCAGCTCCTTTACATGTCTGAGTACGCCCTGCAAATACATCTTGTGAACATACCCTTAAAATTAAGTGGTCATCAGTGTGTGATGGAGCCAAAGGATGTCCACTTAATGTATTTCCTTTCTGTGACTCCAGTCTCTCTGTATCTCTGTTGCAACCTGCTGATGACACTCTGTCACACTGTAAGCTCAGTGGCAACTTCCGTCTGAGGCCATCTTGCTTGAAGCCTTATAATGGCAAGGTACTGTTGATCACCAGTAGGTGTCATATTGGTCTCATGATGTCAAAATGTGAACAGCATGATGAGGAGGAATGTTTAAATCCCAAATCATATTCATCCCATAATTGATTGGGAAATTCAGGGATCAAACACCTGTTGGGAATGTTTCTATTTAGCTCTTTGTTAGAGATCAGCAAGTTGTGCAACACTGAACATTGAAACACTGATTATTGAAACATTGAACAGTCGGACATTTGCATTCTAAACTTAAGAGATGGCTTATTTAGTTAATTTAAAAAGAAATTATATATACAGGTATAGCAAGGCTTAGCTGACCCTGATATCATGACTTTGTGTGCATAAGAGTAAGCAAAGGCAATTGCTTAGGTGTAGGGCTCTCACTGGTTGCTAAAATCACATGACCATGTTATATATATTTCACTGTATTACCTTGTGAACGCCATTTTCAGCTCACTCTCTGTACTGTTCAGATTGCTCTTAGTTAGATAGCATTTTCCTTGCCATAGACATCAATAGTTAGGGAGTTTGGTATTGCTGGCTGCATCTTTTCCCCCCCCCCAAAGCTATTATTTGGTAACATTTTCAGGCTCACATAACACCTAACTCTCATATACATGGATATATATTATACAGAATGCTTGGATTTGCTAAATCATACTCAGTGCCCAAATGTTCAGTTTTTGCAGTTTTAGGGGTACAGTAATTGTGTAACGCCGTCTCCAAATCTCTTATGTGTCAAAGGGGCTTTTGGACCCCCTCAGGATGCACCTCCTATAACTATACCCCTGCTTGCAAGTTGTCCTCATCTTTTCAGTTAGCCACTGAAAGGAGAGAAGTATTTTAGCCTCTCAATTTTTTTCTATCACTCTTAGAGCCAAATTTTCTTCACTAAGTTGTTCCACGTATCCAGTTTACTGTTATGAATGGAAATTACAGCTTCTCCTCATCTGTATAGGTATAAAAAGTAACCTGAATACAGAATTTAATGGGGTCCGAAGTTCCAGTTCTAATAGAACTTCGTACCGAACTCACAAAAGTTTGAAGTCCTAATCGAACTAGAACGTTTTACTGATCGCTCAACACTAGGGGTGTATTATCTGTCGAGTTTAATTTCTCTACATCTGTTGTATATACATCATATAAATATAAATTTTATATAAAATATATATATTTTATATATATATATATTTATAAAATATATATTACACCCAAGCGTGCCAATATATTTTAGGTTTTCAATGTAGCGCTGTGCTTGGGTATTACAGCATATTGACCTTGTGCAAACACATAGGTACTTGTTATATGTTGGTATAGTGTTTATTATTCTGTGTATTGCAACAACTACTTTACTGTGTATATTTCCTTGCATAGCATGGCTACCTGACTGTAGATAATGTCAGGTTGTTTCAATGCTCAGAGTTAACAAGGAGAGTGAAACACCTATACCCTAACAGACATTTCTAAAAGACAACTTTGAGGACCATTTTCAAGTTCTTGGCTATCTTCATAGCGACACCAGCTCTTGAGATCACCAATACAAGCAGGATCCCCCTTGTACAGTGCCTCAGTCAGATCACACAAGAATTTAACTGCATGGATGAGAGTTTTCCTCAGTCTTGGCAGATGTGTCAGGAGTAAGGCTATGTTACACCTACAGTAATTGCATAGAGAGAGCAGCAGTGCCTGCATGATCATCTTGACATAATAGTCCATTAAAGTGCCCAGAGCACCTCATTCACTTGTGCTAGTACTACATTACGTGTGAGAAGAGGGGTTTTTTTTATCAGATAATAAATACATTTAAGCAGTGTAAATAATACATTACTTCTTGATAGCTTAGGCTCTGCTCACATCTGTGTCAGAGCCTCTGTCACAGATTCCTTTAGAGTCGACAGGAATATTAGCACTGCATAAAGCGTTATTCTTCCTGTCAAAATAACAGACATGATGGAACCCAGTGGACCGTATTAGAAGTCAAATCACCGCTATCTGTTGTATAACAATCGGCCCCGTTTTTTTGGTTTCCATTATAAAAGCTACAGAAAAAAGTCTTAGTGATGTCCCACCCAGAATTTTTTGAATTACTCCAGTTTAATTTAAGTACAAATTTTAAACCCTATAGGGGGGCAAACACTAAAATCACATTTTATTTTCCCAAATTTCTGCTGTATAATGCACTCACTGAAAAATTAATTAAATAAATAATGCACCAAGACAGAGTTGTTGGAATGGAACAAAACTTATATGTTAAATTTAAAGGAAATATTAGTGTTTTACTATTTTTAGAGTTTTTTGGGAAAAACTGTTCATTTAAACAAGGAGACCTTTTAACTTTTTAAAGCCACACATCGGATACAAGATAGAATTTTTTGGCCATGGGGTAGAAAGAAGGAAATTTCCCAACCCGGTAATGGCAAAAAATTTTTTCAACTGGACGGGGAACCCAAAGAATTTTGGTTTAAGCAACACATTTCCCTTTTACTGCTAGCCTGTATCCACCAGAAACTAAAATGCTACATTTTCTAAATTTTCCCCAGTTTGCTCCCAAATTAATGCCCGAAAACCGAGCAAAAAAATTAGACAATAAACAAAAAGTTAATTTACACCCAGGGGATCCCCACAAATCACTGCCTCTCTCCCCCTTCTTTCACAATACTCCTGACTGATTCCTTCCCCCTCCAATTGGGGGTGTTTTTTCCCTTATTCCTCCCTTTCCCCAATTTGAAATTTTCCAACCTGGTGACCTTGGGGTAAACCTAAAAAAACTGCTGCTTTTTTGGCCCTTTAACAAGATACGGGTTCCCAGTTGGGAAACCAGCATTACATTTGCCTACAATTTCCAAAGACCTATAGTTTTCCTGAAACAATCATAAATTGCAAAGCTAGCTTTTAGTGTTGAAAATTTATTAACAACAAATTTTTAAAATGGCACTTTTTATTTTGGGATCAATTTTTTTCGACCCACGTGAAAAATTTGGGGAAAAAAATTTTCCATAAAATTATTAATAATCCCCCAAATTTTCGGCGTTTCCCCTGTCATTTGGGGGCAACAAACCCACTTGGGAAAATTTAGAGCAGGGGGAGTTTGGGTGTGCGACGTAAAGGGCCCGGGAAAATTTTGAAAGGTTTGTGTTTGGGCGGGAAAATCACTACCTCTTTTTAAAAAGAACAGCCCTTCCGTTCATGATCATGTGGGCCCTGTGTCTCAAAAGACGGGACTGGCCGGTCCTCCCCAACAAAACACGGGCATTTAAAGGGGAAATTTTGCATTTACCCCCTAACGGGAACCCAGCCCACTGCCCCTGCCTACTGATTGCTGCCCTGGGCGGGCCCCGAAAAGCCCTGCGCTGCAAAAGTGGGGGCCGCAAAAGGGAAAATAGTAGACAGCCATTTAAAATATTCAAAAAAACGCCAAAGCCAAAAAACGGGAACCCCGAGGGATAAACGTAAACAAGCCGAGAAAAGACCCCAAACGAAGCGAACCACAAAATCGGGGAGACAAGGGGGGTCGGAGAACAACCCCAAGGTCAGGTACACAGATAAAAAAAACACAATAACTGAACAAAACCCCCGGGTAGCCGGGAATATCACAGGCGCACAGCCCAGCTTTCGGGGGTTTTAAAAAAGGGGTTTCCGGGATTCCCCCCCCTTTAAGCTAAAGGGGAGGGGCCCTCCGGTCCTCCCTTTGGGTTTTGGTGCACCCCGCCCCCTTCAAGGCGGGCGTCTTCACCCAAAAAGTTTTCAAAACAAGTGTATAGGGGGGGACGCACATCGCTTTTAAAGCCTGTCTGCGGGTTTTACACATTTAACCCCGGACAACACTCAGCGAAACTTTTCTTTTTGTTTCCCACAACAACTATTTTTTTAGCTGTAAAATTTAAAATTTTGGGGAAATATTAGGTTTTCGTTTTAAAGTTACTTGGGCGAAATTTTAAAAGGGAGCACTAGCGCTGTAAAAACCCCATGGGTAGGGAGCCGGGGGGGGAAGGGGGGGGGGAAAACCCACGGGACAACGGGTTTGGGCAGGCAGGCAGTTTTTGAAAGGGATTTGATAATTGTGCTGCCCAACTCTTTAAACCCTGCTTTGGGAAATTGGTTTTTATTAACTTTTTGGGCCATTTTTTGGGGGAAAATATTACTTTTTTTTGGGTGCACCTTTAAATTATTTTAAAAGAGATCTTTTCTACCTAAGTGCAAAATTTTTAAAATGGGGGCAAAACTCACCTTTTTTTTATCTGTACACTTTTTAAATAGGTTTTTTTTTCATTTTGGGGGCGCAGCTCCTTTTGTTCAAAACCCATTTTGGGTTCTTACAATAGGAAACAGAATTTTCTAAACCCGCAGTTTTTTTTAATTTGCAAAAACCCTTTTTTAAATTATCCTACACAATTTAATTACAGTTTACCCTTTTGGCGCAACCCACTTTTTTTCAAAGCCCCTTTTTTTTACTTACAATAAACAGAACTTTTCTAGTCCCCCGCAGGTGTATTTATAGGTGAAAAAAAACACCATTTTTTAATCCGTAAAAACTTTCCCCAAATTTTTTTTTTTTTTACTTTTAAACCCCCCCCCTTTTTGTTCAAAGACCCCCTTTCCCTTAAATTTGAATACAAAAATTTTTTGTAGTCACCCGGTGTTTTTAAATGGGTTTGAAAAAAACACCTTTATTATCCTAAACTTTTCCCCAATATTTTTTTTTTTTTACTTTGTGCGGCCCAGTTTTTTTCAAAGCCACATTGCACTTAAATTTGAATACACAATTTTTTAGTCACCGCAGGTTTTTTTATGGGGCAAAAAAAAACCTTTTTTTAAACCGAAACTTTTCAAATAGGTGTTTTTTTTCTTTGGGGGGCCCCAAATTTTTGTTCATATAGCCCCCCTTTTTTAAAATTTTTGAATACAGAAATGTTGAAAGTCCCCGCAGGTGTATTTAAAAACCCTTTTCTCATTTGTCATTGTTTGAAAAAAACCAATTTCCTTTCCGGGGTAACTTCGAAGTTTTTTTTTGCCCCTCGTTAAAAATCTTTTTTGGGGGCGCAGGTACGCACTTTATAATTTTTTTGTTTGAAAACTATCAATTCCAAGCCAAACGGGGCAGTTGAAATCCCGGGACAGAAAAAAGAACACTTTTTGTTTTTTGTTTTTTGGGTTTCTCCCCCAAAACCGCATTTCACAGGTATTCCTAGAAACATTTCATTTCTAATCCTAGTTTTGAAAGTAAATTAAGGTTTTAAAAGAATAGCTTTTATTTCCCCGTCTTTTAAAAAAACCCTTTCAAAAACTCTTCCATCCAATTTTAAAATTTTTATCTTTTTTGAACAGGGAGCAAAAGGGCAGGTGGTAACAAGAAAAGAGGGGGGTAAAGGGAGGTAAGATACGAGAAAAAAGGTTTTTTCAAAATTTGGTAAAAAAGGGCTCAAGGTAAAGGGCTGCCCAAAAAAAAAAAAAAAATGGGAAAGGGGAAACTTTTAATTTGGAAACACATATTGAAAAAATAAACTTTTTTTGCAAGATTTTTTAAAATACTACCAATTCCTGTAGAGACAACCCATTTAAAAACAATTAAAAAAAGAGAAACAAAGCTGGGGGTTTTCCATCCAAATTTTAAAAAATGTTTTTCTAAAAAGAAACAACAAAAAAAAAAATTTTGCTTTTACAAAATAGCTAAACAAATATTCCTTCTGAATTGAAACAAGGGATACGGGAAGACTTAAAAACAATGTGGGTTTTACCCAACAGGAAATAGTCAATGTCCAGTTCAACTAAAATGGGGGGTTAAAAATTTTTTCCGGCACTTTTTAAACCCTGGGCCCCCCCAAAGGTTTAAAGGTTTCAGCGCGTTCCAGGACAGGGTTTAGCCCAATGCCATTTCAAAAAAAAATTTAGGGTTTTCAAATAATATTTGCCTTCGGGGATTTTTTTAATTTGTGGGTCACCCGGGTTTTAAAGGGGTCATGCTTTTGGGTACATGCAGGAAATTAAGGGTCTGTGTTTTTCCCTTTCTGGGGGCTTTTAAAACCTAAGTGTGTTGCCTAAGATTTTCACGAAACCCATTTTATTTGTTTGGTTTTAAATTTCCACACTTTTTCCCCACCCTTTTGGGGGTTAAGAATAAAGGGGTTTTGGGTTCCTCTCCCAAGATTTAAAAAAGATAATGGGCGAAAAACTTTTTCCGACTACGGAAATTTCTTGAAAATTGCCGATACCCGATTTAATCACCCAAAGACGATATTAAGGGAAATTCGTTTCATCACTACTATCGGCCCCCATCTGGTCCCCCCCTTAAATGGGGTGCCTGCGCATTTTTTAAATTTGATTACCCCAAAGTCCATTATCCAGAAATTAAAAGGGAGAAAACTTTATAGAAAAGGTTTTTTTCAAATTCTTTTATGTTATCAGTGTTCTACCACCTGTACTTTATTATGAGAATACTCTGCTATCCCTCCTGTTATTACTTGTTACGGGTTATACATGGGATTTGGGGAGGACTCACAATTTGCAAAAAAACCTTTTAAAACCCTTTAAAGTTTTTAAACTTTTTTAGTTACCTTACATACAAGGTTTGCTAAGTTTTCATAACCCCCCTGTTCCTAATTTTTAAAAATTTGAAACCCAACTTTTAAATGTTTTTTCCCTTTTTTTTTTATATAATAGAGCAACACAAATAACAAGTAAAATTAAACCAGAATTTTACATACCAAATATAAAAAAAATTTTTGGGCATGTTTTTCTCACTATCTGACATGAAATCAAAAAACCTTACCCCTTTTTGGGTTTCAATTGGGAATAACCAAAACTTTTTTAAAAATTTGCCAATGCCAAATAATAAAAGAAAAATTTTTTAAGGCATTTTATTACTTTCTGAAAAATTTCAAAGTTTACATGCATTTCATTAGTATTTGGTAGAAATTGCACCATTTGACTTGGTCACAAAATTTGATTTTCCCTTTCCACAACTTCTCACAGTATTTGGGCAAAAATTTTGGCCCTTTCCCTCCTAACAGAACTGGTGAAACGGGAACTTCTCGCACCTCCCTTTTTTTTCAGTTTGCCCTTTAAATTTTCAATAGGTTTAGATCGGGGCTTTTAAATGGCCACCCCCAAAACATTGATTTGGTTACCCCTTAAACCCCCCTTTCAAACCCAAATTTTGGCGGAAATTCTTCAGGTCATTTCCTTTTGGGGAAACCCCAATTTCCCCCAAGCATTAATTTCCGGGCTGATTTTTTTCCAGATGTTCTCAATATTGCCACAAAAATTTCCCTTTTTCCCCTCATAAATGCCATCTATTTTGGTTTTTCACCGTCTTTTTTTCCCGGCACAAAAAAATCCCCGGTTAAACAGTGGGGAAGGTGGTTCTGGGCTTCCAAGCTTTTTCCATTTTCATCCAAAGTAAAAAGGGGCCCAACTTTTCCAATTTTTAAAGTTTCATCAGACCAAAAGGACATCTAAAAAAATTTGTGGGTTTCTTTGTTCCTGTGTTTTGGGAATTTTCAAACTTTAAACTGGTTTTTAATTGTCTTTTGGATAAGGGGGCATTTTCCGGGAAAAAATACCCTTTTTCGGCCCTTTTAAATACAGTACTGGTTTAAACTGGGAAAATGAAAAATTCTTACCAGCTTCCGCCACATCTTCCCCAAGATTTTTGCTTTTTTCTTTTTTTAAATATCCCACATGCCCGGCCCAAACACTTCATCTCAACAAGAACCCCTTTTTCCTTCCTGACCCGGCCCTGATTTTTGGCCCTTCCCCCATCTTTTTTTTTATTTTTCATAAAAATTGTTATACAGAAAAATTTGGGGTTTATTTCAGGTATCGGGAAATTTTGCACCAAAGGGATGATCCAAAATTTAAAGTTCAAAATTTATTTTCCAAAATTTTTTGGCTAAATTTCTTAGATTTTCCCCATGATGTTGCACACAAACCAGTTTTTTTTTGGGTAAAATAAAAAATAAAATTCACACTGTTTCTCAAATTTAAACTCAAATGTTGTCAATAAACATATCAAAGCTTCCAAAGATGACATCATCATATGGGGTGTCCCAAAAATTAAATTAAAAGCAAAGGGAATCCAAAGGGATGAAAATTTTGACTTGGGGAAACTCTCTCTCATTTCCCCGGGATTTGGCAAAATAAAATAATTTTGGAAACCTAATTGGGCCTAATAAGAGGTTTAATTTTTATTTTCAATTTAATATGAGAAAAAAAGCATATGTTTTTTTTTAAAATGGGGAAAATAAAATTCGGTTTCAACTTTTTTTGTGAATGTAAAAAAAAAGATACGTTTTTTTTCCAAAATTTTTTAGATTAAAAACCCGAAAAGTGTGGGGGCAAAATCTAATTTGGGAAAACCCCCGAAACTCATCTTTTTCATTTACATATCTGCCTGAGATATTACTGCATGCCAAGTTTTTGGAAACCACCAGCATTTTCTTTTTAAAGTCCATTATCTTTTTTTCTGTGTCAATTAGTTTACTTTTTCTTTTAAATTTTATTTTAAATTTCAAAAAAAAATTTATACTCAAGAACCCCCCAAACCCAGCACAGTGGGTGAATTCTGCTCATTTTGAGCTCCAAAAGCCCCGTTTTTTCTGGGGTAGCAAAAATAAAAAGTAATGCTTTAGAAAAAAAGGGAGAAACAAAACCTGGGCAAAAAGAGACATGGGAACAGGTTTTTCCCCGGGGAAACAAATATCCAATTTCCCGGGGGAAAACAATGTTCGCATTGCTGTTGTAAAATATTCTCTTTTTTCTTTGCACTTTGCGAAGGTGCAAAAACATTACCGGGAAGGACATATATACTGAACCCCTTAAATTTTCCCCGGGAACAAAATTTTTTCAGTAAGCAAAAAAATTTTTTGGTCGTTTGGGCAGAAAGGCATTTCTACAAAGGGGCCCCTTTTTTTCTATTCCAAGAGCAAAAAAATGGGACCTGACAGCCACTTTGCTTAGCAATCCAACTAAATTATTCTGTTGGGTTTTTCATATGACGACATCTTTAAAACAAAAGGGGCTAATTTAAGGTTTACATTTCCAAAGGGCCCCAGAGGTTTTTTAAAAAGGATGCAGTGAGAAATGGACTTTATTTGTGTCCCTTTTAAAATTCCCCCTTTTTTAAAAACCAAGGGCATAAATTTTTTTTAAACTATTAAAAAAAAAAGAAAGACTTTGCATACCCTGGAAACCAAAAAAAAAAAACATAACCCGATTAAGAATACTTTGGGGGGCCCCCCATGTAGATTTTGGCAGTCCAATTTTTTTGGTGTTTTTTTAAAAGCAAAAAAAAAAAAAACATTGTACCCAAAATTTTATATATTTAAGAACAGTTGTACACCAAAACAAGGGAAAAGTTTTTTCCCCCCAAGGGACGCGAGTTTTTTTGCGCCTAAGTTATGTACCAAGATATGCAAGGAAATCCTTTGTTATTCACCTAAAAATCTAGCTGTGTTATCAAGGGAAAACCAAAACCAATTTATGAAAAATATATAGGCCCGGGTTTTTCAAACCCGTGCACTAAAAACTCATTTAAAAGCACTTTTAAAAAACATGGGTCGCCTCTTTTTTTTAACATGGGCGCTCACTGTGTTTACTTGGAAAATTAACTAAGTCTGAAATGCATTAACAATTTTTATCTACCAATGCTTTTTTAAGGAAAATGCTTTTAAAAAGATTTAAAAATAAAGAATAAAATTTTTAACTGATGGCCTAAAAAACTAGAAAAATTTCTATACTAGATTTTACCCTTTTAAATTAAAAAAAAACTGGGGGCTTTAAAACCCCCTTTCAAGATATAAAAAAACCATAAAAACTTTTATGATCAGAGTGGACGCCTAGCACTGAAAAAAACCTAAACAAATCCGAACTCTAAAATATAACTTTTAATATATAACCATAAAAATACAATTACTTCTCAATCCCATTTTCAAATTTTACATATTACAAAACACCGTCCCTATCTATTTTCCCCAACACTTTTTCCCCCAAATAAAACCAAAATCCCCCCCGAAAAACGGTTTTAGTCTTTGGTTTGGCTCACCCAATTAAATCACTTTTTGTCCCCATCAACCACCAGAAACTTTAACATAAATATTTTTCTGTACAATACTTAAAGAAATAAACATTCCCAAAAACCAAACACAGTTTTTCGCTTTTTCCTTTTAAGTCCCCAAATAAAAAACTCAAAGGGTCACAAATCCACGGGTATGAACAAATGGGGCAAATTTTTCTTTTTTCAATATAGGGTAAATTCCTATTATCTTTTCCCTTTTGGGAAAAATAAGGGTCCCCAAATTTCCCCAAAAAGAACTCCCAAAAAACATCAAACCTTTAAACCTCAAAGCGTTTTTCCCCCCCCCTATTGTGGGGGTTATCGGAAGATCTCCTAGGGACTCACAAAATGACTCAATAAAAATTCCCCCTCGATAGGCTGATTTACTATGTCCCGTACCCATCTTAAAAAAGGTCAGTGTTTTTCGCCCCCAGGGGGCTCAAACCCCCCGCGTCTTCAAAACGCTAAATGCCAAGCCCGGCGTTAGGCAGCATTATGGCAACCAGCGCCGGGTTTAGGGCCCCCCCCACCGCCGGGTAAATTTGGGAACTTTAATCGCTACGCGCACCGCCCTGGAAACCGGCTCACATATCTACTGCCATGCCGGGGAAATCACCCTCAAAAATCAAACTGCGCACCGGGGCCAACCAACACGCGTCCCACCCCAACTCTCCCACCACTATACTCAATTCTCAATTTTGTTTTAAAAGGGGAAGATGTCCAAATTCTTTTTTCTCCCCTTTTATCCAAAGATTTTCGCACTCAAAACCACAACCAAAAACAAAACCAACAGCCGGGACACAAAATCCCAAATTTTTTCACCCAAATCCCCATCCCCAAAAAATTTGGGTTTTAAAAGGGAACATATCACAAAAAAATAGCTTTCAGTCATATATATTTATAACACATCTTGGGGGCCCGATAATAAAACGTTAATATCCACCTAAAAATTTTTTCCCTTGGCCAAATATAAACCCCTAAAAAATCATAAAATGGATACCTAATAGGACACAGAAAAACATTAAATTTTAAAAAATAATCAAAACAGAAGTAAACAAAAAATATAAAATTTTTGGAAACAAAGGGAAAATATATAAACCCCAATAAAAGACCCATAACAATGGGGTAATTCCCGCCCAGATACAAAACCCCCAAAATTTTTATCCTTATAAGCCTACAGGGAAACCCAAAAACAAAAGTTAATATTATGCACCAAGATTTTTAAAAAAAACCCCCAAAAATTTGAAATTCGTTAAGACCCTCTGGCTGTAAACGTTTTTATTCTAAAGGTCCACTCTGTTTTCCCCTTTCAAAAAATAATTTTTTATCAAGATTTCCCTTTCTTAAAGTCGATTTTTTCTTTTTCCCTACACAAAAAATCAGGGGCCCCCAAACCCCCTTAATTCCAAACCAATAAGCCTGGGAAAAAGGGGGGTCACGTCTAACGCCCCAAACCCCTAAATTTTTCAAACCCATGGGGGATTTTAACTGTCCCGGTTTGTCTTTCCTATAAAATTTTTTGCCACAGCAACCCCAAATTTCAAAAGAAAAAAACCCTTTCCCTTGGGAAAAGCAATTCATAAAAACACGAACCTAACTTCCCGTCACCGAAAATCTTAAAAATCCTTATCGGGCGATATAAATTGCAAAAAATTTCACTCCCACATCTAAAACATTCCCCAAAATTTTTCGTTTTAAACCCTGTACCTTTTTGTTTTGGTGACCCTATAATGGCTTGAAAACAGCTATCCCTAAAGACCTTCCTCTTCTATATTCCCCGAGGAATTTTTAGAGAACAGCCAGTTAGATCTTTATCAAACAATATAACCCCCTATCTCCCAAATCTTCATTACAAACATTGTTTCGGTTGTTCCCCATGTGCCCAATAACCTAAAAAAGGTTTTCCTCATCCTTGTCCCCCGATTCAATAGATGGTTTTTTCCGTCACCCTAAGTGCGTTCTTTTAAAAGCAGGCTTCAAACGAAAGGGGGATATCCCCCCTTTTCCCGGGAAACCCATCCTTGGTCAAATTTTGGGTGTTGGGGAAAAATCTCTTTTTTTCTGACCTTTTTTACGTAAAAACGAATATTGCCCTTTTTTGGGGAAACCCTTTTTTGCTTTTCAGGGGGATAGGGAAACCCCCCCCAAGGCTATTGTAGCCCCTCCTTACGATTTGGTCCCAAATTTTATGTAACCCAAATCAACCCTAAAAAACCAAGATCCAAAAAAACTATTTTTGACTTTTTAATCTCAAAAAGTAAATTTTTAACCCAATCTCTTTTTTTTAAAAAACTCCCGGAAAATTCCCCTAAAAACCACCCCCCGGCCCTGCCCCAGCAAAGAAACTTTATATATAATTTGCCCCAGTAAAAAATTTTTTTGGTGAAAACCCCCATTTCCTCTCCGAACACCAGGGGCCCTCTCCCACCACCCAGGAAAAGATTTTTCCCTACCGGGAGCCATTGGCTTCCCCTACGGGACCCCCCTGAGGGTGGTGGGAAAACCCTGGGTCCCAAGAGGAAATATTTTTGGGTAAAAAAAAAATTCCAACCGTTTTAAAACCAATTTTTTTAGTTTTTTTTAAATTTTCCCCTCTTTATTTCCCAAAGGGAAAAATTTCACGGCCAAAGATGCCCCATGGTGCCGGAAAACGCAAAAAAACCCTTCACTCCACGAGGCCAAAAAACCAAAAAAGTGGACGTTCCCCAGACAACAGAACTTTTGGTTGATCTGACCCTTTTTTTATTACTCATTTCCAACATGATGGGGAAGAATTAAACAGCAGAGGGGATTGTTCACCACAATCCTTCCCTTTCCCTTAGCAAAAGGGGGCTTAGAGACAATCTGCACACTATTAAGTAAACCTGTTGGACTTGATCAGAAAACCACTAGACAGGGTCTTTAGTAAACCTGTTGTGTTCACTTTTCTTTTCCCGCCATTTAAAATTGGGGCCTTGTTTTCTGTCCTAAGCTTTTTTCATATTTTTTTGTGTTTGACCCCCCCTTACTTTACTACCCTTTTTGGGTTAAACCCCTTTGTTTGATTTTTTCCCGGGTTTTTATATCAATTGTCTTTGACCCCTTTTCGCCCGATCCATTTTTTTTACTTGCTCTCCCAATTGTGACCCACATTTTTCCCAACTCATTTTTTGGATTTTGGGTGAGTTTTGGTCAAAAACTTTCTTTACTTACAAAATTTTGGGGCTCCCCAAAACCAAAGGGGGACAGTATTTTCATTTTTTTTTTCCCTTTTTTTTTAAAAAACACTAAATGAACCCGTCTATAAGTTTTAAAAGCCCAAAACCCAATAGGGTTTTTGCATTGTTCACAAGACTCATCACTTTTTATTGCGCCTAAAATTAGGAGGCATTCTGGAGGCGTTCTGGGGGCGTTCTGGGGGCGTGTCGCACCACACTCATAATATTAGATTACACTGGGATACAAACTCTGGTAGGTCTCCTAGAAGACAATGAGAGAGATAGATCCCTAGGCCCTTTTTCTACATATCGGCCTAAAAGTATTAAAATGCCACCAGTCCTTGATGACAACATAGATATGTTTGTTAAAATGGTCTGTGAAGGTATGGAAAAAATAAAAATGGGGCAAATGTTGACCCAAACAAGATTTAATCTATCCCGAGAAGAATATTTGTCCTTAAAAAATCTTGAGCAGGACAAATCGATCATTATAAAACCTTCAGACAAAGGTGGGAACATTGTCATCTTGAACCACCTTGACTATAAAAATATGTGCCTGTCAATTTTACAGGATAAACAAGGATATGGTTTATTGGGATCGAATCCTACATCTAGGTTCCTCATGGAGCTTAAAGGTATCTTAGAGGAGGCATTAGCCCTACAGATTATTGATCAAAATGAATTTAACTTCTTACTACCATCTTTTCCACAAATCTCTACCTTTTACGGTCTTCCAAAGATCCACAAAGGTTTAGACCCCCTTAAATGCAGACCAATTATCTCCGGTATTAATAATTTGACTCAAAACATCAGTCTCTATGTGGATCAGATTCTTCGTCCATTTGTTGTTTCCCTTCCCTCCTATATTAGGGATACTACTGACCTACTAGTTAAATTGGAGGATATTTCTATCGGGGAGGAGAATTGGTTATGTGGTGTTGACGTTGAGGCTCTTTACAGCTCCATACCCCATGATATGGGATTGAGGGCTGTACAGTATTATCTTTCTACTAGAAGCTCCTTTCTTCAAAGACATAGCACGTTTGTTTTAAAACTTCTGGAATTCATACTGACACATAATTTCTTCACCTTTAACGGCAAATACTACCGCCAGCTATGGGGCACAGCTATGGGGACCCCAGTGGCCCCCACTTATGCTAATTTGCTCCTGGGCTGGTGGGAGAGTACAATTGTCTTTTCTGAAGTGCACCAGGGATTTACTAATAACAATGTATTCTGGGGGTGCTATATAGACGACATTATAATCTTTTGGTCGGGTACGAAGGAATATTTTGTTCAGTTCATTGAGAGTCTTAACGTCAACCCCATTGGTTTGAAATTCACCTTTGATATCAACGACCATGAACTAAGCTTCTTGGATTTAAACATTAGGAAGGGTACAGCTGGCTCTCCGGAGACTACCCTGCATAGAAAATCGACAGCAGGAAACAGTCTGCTGAAATGGGATAGCTTTTATCCACTACCACTTAGGCGGGGTATCCCAAAGGACCAGTACATTAGAACTAGAAGAAATTGTTCTTCTTTGTCTACCTTTAAAATGGAAGCCGACCTTCTAAAAAATAGATTTCTGTAAAGGTGTTATCATAAAAAAGATATTTTAAATGCTTTTTGTTTTTGTCGGGACAATGATAAAAATGTATTTCTCCAAACTCGTTCACGGAATACCTCTTTGGAGAAAACACGAATCATTGTTACCTTCGATTTGGCATCAAGAGAAATTCGCAATTTAATTGAGAATTTTTGGCCTCTTCATACACAGGATTCCATAATCTCTGAGTTTGTCGATGCCTTTCCAAGTATCACCTTCAGGAAAGGAAAAAACATTGGGGATCATGTTGTGCATAGTCTTTACACCCTTCCATGTACCCCTCAAACTTGGTTAACAACTAAAACGGTGGGCTCTTATTGATGTGGAAGCTGTAAAGCCTGTGGGTTTATCAATGTTTCAAAGTCTTTCACGTGCATTTCCACAGGTCAAGTGTTCCAAATGTATAATTATGCAAATTGTAGAACAAAGGGTGTCATTTATCAGTGTTCATTTACTTGTCCATACATGTATATTGGCAAAACTAAACGAAAACTAAGATGCCGTATCTTGGAACATCTGGGTGATATAACATATAAACGAGATTCTCCGATTTCACGCCATATGAATTCTTGTCACAGCGAGGATCTACATGCCATTACATTCTCAGTAATTGAGGTAGTTTTGCCATCACCGAGAGGAGGAAATTTCGATCGTAAGTTATTACAGCGAGAAGCTCAGTGGATATTTAATCTCAAAACTTTGAGACCGAAGGGCCTTAATAAATGTCTATCTTTTGCACCATTTATTTCAGAACAATAATAGGAAATATTTTTCAGTGTCATAGTAGTCTATTAAATTATATCATTTATTGAATATTTAGTATTTATTTAGTGTATGTTAGACGTTTTGATTATACATCTTCCTTATACATAAACCAGAATGTATTAATTATTTATCTGTCTATGATGGTAACATCTGTGCACTGGAGTTTGTTCACTTTACAATGATACCAGCATTCTTGTGTGGTGGTTCTTAGTATATGGGTAATATATTTTATGTTTATGTTTGCGCCGTTTGCAATATCTGATATATCGCTCAAATTTATTTAATATCCTTCGGCGATATGCGCAAATATTCCTCATCTATCATATATATATATATATATATATATAAATATATATATATATATATATATATATATATATCCAGATATCCTCGAAGACACTTCAAACTATTAGTGATATGTTCATGTGTTATGTTCCATGACAAATTTACTATACCTGCGGCATATATCCGTGTTGCGCATGCGTTGAATACGGGCTGTAATGTATACGGGGAGTTGTAGTTTTCCTCGGCCGACCATAATACCATATATTTTGTTTATATGTGGCTTTAATCACCTGATGTACTTTGCGGATATGTGGATATATAGTTTACCTTTTATTTATATATCCTGGCCTCTTTGAAGATATCTGAGTCATTAGTGACATATATATATGTGTTACGCTCTGTGATGACATTTTCTGAGTATATCTGTGGCATAGATCCGTATCATGCATGCGCCGAGTACGGGCCGTAGTGCATGCCGGAAGTTGTGGTTTTCTCACACAGCTTGGGCACTTTTTTCTTTCATTATCTTTCCTTTTTTTCTTGTCTTTTTTGTATTTTATTAGTTGTGATTACTAGTATAATTAGTTAGGGTTAGTTAGGGCCGAGATAGTTTATGTTCTGGGTGGGGGCGCCATTTTTCAATGGGTGATTCAGTATTTTTAGGGAATTTTTTGTAGGGTTTATGTAGAGTAGGAATTCATTTAGCAAATATTTATTAATTATTATTCATTAAAAGTTATATTTTATCCTAGGTGTTATACTCTTAGTGGTTTGTTCTAGAATATATTTGTATACCCAGCTTTTGATTATCATTTATCCTTGGGTCTTCTCTACACCCAGTTATTTAAGTAATTGTAGAGTATTTGTAGGTTTTCCTTGGTCAATTTTTATCTACCAATGTTTGGCAAGGAATATGCTTTTTAAATGATTTAAATAAAGATCTAAATTTTAACTAGAGACTAGACTAGACTACTATACTAGATTGATACTTGTGATTAAAACAAACTGGACTTTAAAGACCGCTTTCAAGATATACAAGTACCATAGACTTATTTGAGTCAGAGTGGACGACCACAGACAAGCAGAAGCTTCTGGTTGATCTGACCTATTTTATTACTCATAGCCAACATGATGGTGGAAGAATTAGACAGCAGAGGTGATTGTTCACCACAATCCTTCCTTCCTTAGCAAAGGGGGTGCTTAGCAGACAATCTGCACGACTGATTAAGTAGCCTGTTAGGAGGCTTGATCCAAAAACCACTGAGACTGGCTCTTTATGTAAACCTGTTGTGTTCACTCTTTCCCTGCCAGTAATTGTGCCTTGTTGCTGTCCGGTAAGCTGTTTCATATTGTTTGTGTTTGACCCAACTTATCTTGACTACCCTTTCGGTTACACTTTGTTTGATTTTCTGTTATTGATATCAGATTGTCTTTGACCTTTTGCTGCCCGATCCATGGTTTAACTTAGCTCTCCCAATTGTGACCCAGCATTTCCTAACTCATTTTTGGATTTTGGATGTAGTTTTGGTGCAAACACGTTTCTGACTTCCTACTTTTGGACTCCTAGACTAAGGGAGACATGTATGATCAGTTTTTTTACCCTTTTTTTAGTAAAATACACTAAAGATAGCAGTCTATGATGTCTAATGTGCCAAACGAATATGTTAGGCGCATTGTTCACAAGACTCATCACTTTTTATTGCGCCTAAAATGAGGAGGCGTTCTGGAGGCGTGTCGCTGCACACTCATAATATTAGACACATATATGAATGTGGTTCGGCAAAACTAGGCGCATTACTGCTCCGACAGGCAGACCTATTTCAATGTGGTCTGTCTGAGCCTAAGGAATCGAAGTGGAGCTAGATTTGCTGTTAGGGAAAAAAAATGTCTCTTATTTCTCAACTTACACCAGTACAATAACAAAAAGTAATTTATGATATTTGTCAAACTATATAACATTCAATTATTTAAATTTAATAAAAAAATGTATCATATAAAATTAATATAAAAATATATACTATCCCAAAAATATAAAAATATCTCCTACAAAATTAATTTAATAGAATCTAAAACTAGTTTTACATTAAATAACCCACTAATGATGATGTTCAGATTTTTAAATATTTAATTTTTGCTACATTAAATTTGAAATTTATTTTTGCTGTTCTCCCCCGTTATTCTACATACAGCAAGAGCCAGCACACCACAGGTTTTGTGGGGACCTGTGGTCCACCAAGCAAGATCAGTACCATGGATTCTATTCACTGACATGCTATTCTAATGACTTATTTCCAGCCTATCTATTGCCTTTATACATGTTTGGCACATTACTAATGTGCCTACGTTTCATAATACGCCAAACACAAAGGCGAGGCGTAGGAACGTTTGACACCATTTATAATCACACAAAAACCACTTTCATACATTCAGGCGCATTATACACTGAAAACAAAACTCGACAATTCATTTTGAAGCGCCTGTCTTCATACATGTCTCCCTAAGTCTGTCCACCTCTTGTCTGTTAGGTGAGTACTCCGTATACACAACCTGGAGATAAGCAGCCGTGAAATATAACTACCTTGAACAGGGGTTAAATGGTAAAAAACCTGTGATCTCCTTGATTCTTTTGAACAGAGTAGTCTGTGCCAAATATGACTGTGGAGATTCATGTGCTTGGCAGGTAATCCTTTAGGGTGCTCTCATGCAGCGCAGTTTTGGTGCAGATTTAACTGCACTCCAATTAAACTGCCTTTATTACCAGCAAGCTTCTTCCACTGATCTAAATTGTTCAGAAAGGTGTTTCAAGTAAGTAATCAATTACTGTGTTTGAATGAACTGATTATTCACTTTCCAAACATTTTAGATAAGTGAAAGAAGATTACTGGTAATAAAGGCAGTTTAAATGGAGCACAGTTAAAACTGCACCAAAACTACGCTCTGTGAAAGCACCCTTAACCATTACAGTTATCCATGTACTGCATGGACGCTAGTTCATCTGTATGACAGCCAAAAAACAAAATCAGCTGTTTGTAGGGAGCTGAGCCCTTGATAGCCCTTTAAACTAAAGGAGATGTCTGAGATAAGACAACCCTTTTAATATATTTGTAAATTAGCTGCAACAACAGCTGCTTTTTAGTATAATACAATTGAATCTCATTGAGAAAAAGTTACTTTTTGTAAGTTCTTCTAGATTGTGTATGAAAGTTGTGCATCTAGGACAGGGAAGCACAGTTGGGTTAAACATGAGTGGCAGAGGAATTGCTGCTTTGTATCTAAAGCCTTGGAGTAATTGTTTTGCTAGATGATGGATTTTGTGATGTGAAAACACAGATATTCACAGAGCTCTCCTAACTTTTGAAATGGAAACTGACATGAAATTAAATCTGTCTTTTGTACTTTGTACCGATCTGTTCACTTGCATTCATGAAAAAATGGTTTAAAGGGTGCTCTTAGAAGAATCAACGGGGAAAGCCTTAGATAAACATTGCTTTTTTTTCTGTGTTCAAAGAACAATTTCATACACATTTGCCCCAAGCTTTAAGAGAATGAAATGCATTGTGGACTGGGTACCATAACGTTTTGTCTTGCCACAAGGAAAAAAAGATTTCTCTGTAGCACACAATAAAGCCAACAGCTTTAATAAAGGATTTGCACATATCCCTTACTTTTCTACTTATTGTGGCAATTCTACAACAATGCTTGTCATGGCAGCCTCAGAAATTCTGGATTGGAAAATATCTTCTCGATACAAGAGATCAAAGAAAACCACTACAATAATATTCGTATTCAATCTTTTTGCTGTCTGTGTAAAATGTACCTTTCCATGTACAGTGGTGCTTGAAAGCTTGTGAACCCTTCAGCATTTTACTATAGTTATGCATAAGTATGATCTAAAACTACGGTATGTCAGATGATGATGCAATCTTCTGGGAGAACATTGCTCAGTGCATTAGATCTTAATTTATGAAGCATCTACCCTGTCCAGTCCAGTCACAGGACCAGTGTGGGGCATTTTTGAAAACAAGATTAGGAATAGATTCCAATATCTTGCTTCTGCCAAGGAATTAGCAGCTGTATCAGTTGAGGAGTGGAATAAAATTGACATAAATGTCAATGTCAGGAGCCCCCCACCCTCCCCCCTTTTATACAAATCAGACAGTGCCTGAGGCTCCTGACATTGACATTTATGTTAATTTTATTCCACTTCTACTATCATCTATCTATCTATATGTCTGTCTGTCTATCTATCCATGTCTGTATGTGTATATATATATATATATATATATATATAATAATATATATTATATATATACATATAGATAAAATCTACTATTTTCTACTATTATCTATTTTATATTTATTTATATTTTATATATATATACACATAGGAGAAAAAAACAGAGAGGGGGCACTCTATGTGAAGTACGGTTAAAACAAATGAAAACAGTGATTTCCAATAGGTATGCTTACCTAAGAGTGCTGTGCGTATAACTATAGAGCAGTGATGGCGAACCTTTTTGAGACCGAGTGCCGAAACTGCGGCCGAAAAATACCTTAGTTACCGCAAAGTGCCGCAGGGAGGTGACATCGGGCCGCACAACAATTAATACGAGGGATGTGACAGCCGCTTAGCCCATCCCTCTGACATATTTTCACTATACAGGGACCATATTGTGGTAGATAGCAGTGTACACAGGTGCTCAGAAGACAGTTGACTGATTAATACCACAACCACATATCACCACCACAAAGTGACTGAAAACCACCGCCACACCATTACTGAATATAAACCATTACACTTTGCGCGCATATAAGAGATTACATTTCAGGCACATTTAGTGACTCACAGGTGACGTTTCTCCGATAAGTCGTTCGTATTCCCTTTTCTTCTCCATCCGGTTCACACCTTCATGCTGACTTCTCCCGACCAACACTCGCCCTGCAGATTTAGACACAAATATCTTAGAATCCTCACTTTTTCAGCAACTCCTTACTTACAGGTATACAAGTCCCCTAAGTTAGGTAGGTGTATAGGTCCCCACAGGCAATATACAGGTCCCTACAGGCAGTATACAGGCAGATAGCGCTCACCACCAGCCAGTATACAGATAGCTCTCCCCACCAGCCAGTATACAGATAGCTCTCCCCACCAGCCCGTATACAGACAGATATCGCACCCCACCAGCCAGTATACAGATAGCTCTCCCCACCAGCCAGTAAACAGATAGCTCTCCCCACCAGCCAGTATACAAATAGCTCTCTCCACCAGCCAGTATATAGCCAGCTCTCCCCACCATGCCAGTATATAGCCACCGCTCTCCCCACCATGTTAGTATATAGCCACCGCTCTCCCCACCATGCCAGTATATAGCCAGCTCTCCCCACTGCCAGTATATAGCCACCGCTCTCCCCACCATGTATATAGCCACCGCTCTCTCCACCATGCCAGTATATAGCCAGCTCTCCCCACCATGCCAGTATATAGCCCAGCTCTCCCCACCAGCCAGTGTATAGCCAGCGCTCTCCCCACCATGCCAGTATATAGCCACCGCTCTCCCCACCATGCCAGTATATAGCCAGCTCTCCCCACCATGCCAGTATATAGCCAGCTCTCCCCACCATGCCAGTATATAGCCACCGCTCTCCCCACCATGCCAGTATATAGCCGCCTCTCCCCACCATGCCAGTATATAGCCACCGCTCTCCCCACCATGCCAGTATATAGCCCGATCTCCCCACCATGCCAGTATATATCCAGCTTCCCACACCATGCCAGTATATAGCCAGCTCTCCCCACCATGCCAGTATATAGAGGCCGCTTTCCCCACCTTGCCAGTATATAGCCAGCTCTCCCCACCATGCCAGTATATAGCCACCCCTCCCCACCATGCCAGTATACAGCCACCATTCTACCCACCATGCCAGTATATAGCCGCCACTCTCTCCACCATGCCAGTATATAGCCAGCACAAAAAAAAATAACACTAATACTCACCTTACTTCTTTTCCAGCCACGCGCTCCTCTTCTGTCCTCTTCTCTCCATCCCAGCGTGGCACACTCCTCTGTCAGCTCCTTGGGCGTACTGCCTATGACGGGCTGTCCGCCCGAGGACAGGCAACGGCGCGATGATGTAACTACATCGCGTCGCTGCCCAGCTGAGCGCACGGGGCCGCCGCGCACTCTCAGGGCTGAGGGTCTGCAGTGGGTCCCGACTCGCGCTGTTTTAGACCTGGGGCTGCCGGAGGCCCCGCGTCCGTCACTGTGACTCAGACGCAGAGCCCTCCCGGCGCGGCGTCTGGGTCACAGTCAGGAACCCAGCGAGTGGCCAGCCAGGAGAGATGGCGGGCCATACGTTCGCCACCGCTGCTATAGAGACACAATACTCATATGCGCTTGGTCGGCTCTATCCGAGCCTCTGAATGGCAGCCGCTGGTTCTTGACTCTGGAGCTCAATCGCAGCAACGGGAACAAACTATATATATATATATATATATATATATATATATATATATAGATCTATATATATATATATACTCACATATACACACATGCATAGATAGATAGATAGATAGATAGATAGATAGATGATAGATAGATAGATAGATAGATAGATAGATGTAGATAGATAGGTAGATAGATAGATAGATAGATAGATAGATAGATAGATAGATAGATAGATAGATAGATAGATAGATAGATAGACACACACACTCATTTTTCTCCAATCCTTTAGTCCAGTGCTGTATCTCTCTGGTCTTCTGTGAATGGTGTTCTTCTTCCGGAGGGCCATGTTACTGCTGTTGGGCTGCAGTGGTGACATACAGCTGCTTTCAGCACTGACAGACCCTTTTCCTTCTGAATGTTGATGCAAATGATTGGCACGTTCCCATGAAGAAAAACACAGTGAACAGAAGAATGAGTAATATGTAGTCGGTGTTTTAGTTACTTTATTTAACCCCTGCAAAATACAAGATTTGGGGGATATTGCCTAATAACTGTCTCAATGAGGTTTTAGTGAAATATATTTTCTATCATGAGGCAATAATATTAGTAAAGAACCTCAGGTATCAGAACTTTAAGATACTTAAGGCCAAATTGAATTAGTGCAAACTAAAACTATTTATTTATATACTGGACATGTGTAGTACTTTTACTTATTGATTCATTTTTTTTTTTTGTGTATCTAATAAAAGTTACATTTGATCGTTTAGTACTCTTTTCTGGTTGGTTTCTGGTTGTATTTTTTTTTAAAGTTATACTGAGTACCTTATGTGAAACGTATACTAAGGTCACAAGGAGCCGTGAATAAAAGTCTAAATTTCCCTGTGTAATGTTGTCTATAATTATGTGCCAAGTGCCGGTGCAACACACTACAAACATCTTCATGTCCAACACTGCACCTCTTCCAGCAATTAATAATGATCTCTAAAAGGTGTTTCCAAGAGCAATGGATGGTTGGCAGCAGTTGCCTCCACCACTCTCTTATAATAGTACTGACAACATCTGCTCATGTGATGCTATTTAACAAAACTATGGAATTGAGAACATAGCATAGAGAAAGATATAGTTGAATGAATTGTTAAAAGACAATATCTGGACTGAAGAAGGTGGGATTCTGAAAAAGAAGTGATGTGGCTAAAAATTACATGGTGTGTGTGCATTTGTGTGTGTGTGTGTGTGTGTGTGGTGTGTGGTGTGTGTGTGTGTGTTTGTGTCTGTGTGTGTTTAGGCGGTATTCCTTAGCAAATGTATTGTTATTTTCTGATCTGTCATTTTTTATCATGGTCTCTATGTTTCTAAGGAGAAACAATAAGTATCTTGTTAGTAATCTTGTATATTACTTAAACATTTTCTGTTTTCAATAAAAAGTTTATTATCAATAAACATTTGTAGTGTCATTTACCACTAGGAGCAGCAATGAGCAGTTACAGGCCTTTGTGCAAGTAATGGATGCAGGCCTTTTGCTGTCCAACAGCTGATGTATTTACATCAGTCTGATGTTTTTTTACCCATAAGTTAGCATCCAACAAACGTTAAACTTCAGTTACCATATATACTCGAGTATAAGCCGAGTTTTTCAGCACAAAAAATGTGCTGAAAAAACTGTCCTTGGCTTACACTTACTGTCGATGGTCTGGACGCTGTTGGCGATATCTTCAGCTATATACGCTTCCTCTGGGAGCGCATACAGCTGAAGACACTATTATGGAGCAGAGAGCGAGTGCTCCCTGCTTCGCAATAGGACTCTGGAGAGCCATAAGCAGTCTTGTGGACTTCCAGAGTATGCGGCACAGGTGATGTGAGTGTCATCCCGCTGCCTGCGCAGCCTGATGACATCACCCTGTCTGTGCCAGAAGATGGATCTCATCAGAGCAGCGGGGAAAGGTGAGTACTTTTTTATTTTAATTTTAATAAACCCTGCCTATACCTGATATGGCCTATACCTGCTATGGGGGACATATACCTGCCTATAACTGCTATAAGGGACATATATCTGCCTATACCTGCGTATGGGCGGACATATCCCTGCCTATAACTGCCTACATCTGCCTATGGGGGGGCATATACCTGCCTATAGCTGCCTATACTTGTTATGGGGGACATATACCTTCCAATACCTGCCTATGGGGGGACATATACCTGCCTATGACTGCCTATTCCTGCTATGGAGGACATATACCTGCCTATAACTGCTATAGGGGACATATATCTGCCTATATCTGCTTATGGGGGGACATATACCTGCCTATAGCTGTCTATACTTGTTATGGGTAACATATACCTGCCTATGGGGGGACATATATTCCTGCCTACAACTGCATATTCCTGCTATGGAGGACATATTCCTGCCTATACCTGCCTATAGGGGACATATATCTGCTTATACCTGCTTATGGGGGGACATATACCTGCCTATAACTGCCTACATCTGCCTATGGGGGGACATATACCTGCCTATAGCTGCCTATACTTGTTATGGGGGACATATACCTGCCTATACCTGCCTATGGGAGGACATATAGCTGCCTATAACTGCCTATTCCTGCTATGGGGGACACTAAGCTGCCTATACTTGCCTATGAAGGGAAGATCTCTCCTTAAGGAGAGCACCGAACGAACGGCTTGTAGAGTTTTTGTTTTGCCTTTTTGCCCTCTACTTAGCATCTGCATATCACAAGGCATTATGGGAAAGGGGCTGAGAAGCCCACAGCGCCCTCTGTTGGTTGTAACAAATCCTCAATTTGCTTTTGACCCACTGAGTCTTGAGATGAGAGATGCTGGCTTGGCTAAAAAATCCTTTTTGCTTTCTCAAGACTCGGTGGGTCAAAAGCAAATTGAGGATTTGTTACAACCAACAGAGGGCGCTGTGGGCTTCTCAGCCCCTTTCCCATAATGCCTTGTGATATACTTGCCTATGTAATTTTATTGTTATCCATTTTTATTTTTGAAATTTACCAGTAGTACAGGTAGTGCAGTAGTGCATTTTGCACTCTAGGTTTATACTCAAGTCAATACATTTTCCCATTTTTTTGTGGTAAAATTAGGTACCTTGGCTTATATTCAGGTCGGCTTATGCTCAAGTATATATGGTATGTAGGAATACTCTTTAATTAAACTTAATAGTGCAGCTACCACTAAGTGTATAACATTTACATTAACACCATTCAATTCTATGGGAGTTGTACAAATCCAAATCTAATACCCTCTTCTGGGGACAACTATAGACAGCAAGCAATTATCAAAATAAAATGTTGTACAGAGCTGCTATCAGAGAATATTAGGCACCAATAAATATATGGATACTAATCTGCCAAGGTTTTGCAATGCAGTAATTAGCTATTCAGACTTTGGGAGAGACAACATGCCCACAGTGTAGAGAAACCACTGTAGTAATTACATTCGTGTAGATCGCAGAGAATACGACTACTACTATACTTCTTCTTACGAAGCTGGCAAGGAGGAAGAAAGAACATTGTCATCAAGGCATCATGGAGCATGTGCAACATTGCGCTCTCCTGTGATTCCGACCAAGGCAGGGACAAACATTATCCTGAGTAACCCCTACCTCTGCTCCCGCCGTGACCAACTACCCTACTACCCGTACCCCAAAATCTCTTCGTTTAACAATAATAACTCTGAGGCAGGTTGGAATTGGTCACAGCAACTGTTTTATTAACATGTACAAAACATAAATAACCACCCATTACTCATAACTCTGTAAACCAACCTAATTCCCAATATGTAAAAAACACCTTTTCAAACTGGGGAAAAAACACACCCGTGAAGAGAACCAATGGGGGCATGGGCCCTTGGAGCCATCCTCTGGTCTGGTGAACCGTTCATCAATCTCTTCAATGCATTACCCTCAGACATCACCTCTGACTCAATGGCACCACAAGCTGCCTCAGGCGGCTACCAAGACTACACACAAGGACCCAGCCCTGTAGAGCCCCTACCTTCACCAGACCATCCAAAAGGGTGCATAAACTTGGGTGCCATACCCTATTCTGACTCTCCCACCAAATTTCTCACCCCCTCCAAGGGCCACGGACCCGCCACAGCCGCTGCAACAGTGACAAGCACAGGGATCCCGAACTCCCACCAAAACCAAATAACCAACCGCCCTCTCCATTTCCGAACCCCAAGTTCCAACCTCCTCAACCAACTCTCCCACAATGTCCAGGAGACCTTGTAAGCCCTCCAAGTTCCAAGTACGCTCCGCTAAATATGCCCGGAATAACCTGCCTGCTGATTGAAGACTACATCCCATAGTTTCTTGTAGAAAGCCACTACCTGAGCCGTCGCACTCGAAGCCAGCTCCCGGAAAATATTCCACTGCATACAAGACAAAGGGGCTTCCCCAATTGCGTCAAGGTAACAAAAAAGCGCTGAGCAATGCCTTTTCTTTAATGACACTAGCCAATATCGCAAAGGCCTGCAGCCAATTAGGAAAAGTATGCAGAATTAAGCACCAACTCCGCTTTTCCTCCTCCTCTTTTTTGCTGTCATCCCTCTTCCTTTTATCCAAATTAGACTTCTCCAGTGGGAGTAATGAGAAAATCTTCACATATTCATCCTGTCAGATCTTTTCCTTCACTTCCTTTTTTAAATGTGCACCCAATAGGGCTTCAAAACACACATATACCTCACCTTTCACCTTATCATCCAATCGAATCCCGTCTCCTTGTTCCTTTTCGGTCTGCACCGACACCATCACACCTGCCTCCTTCGCCTGAGACCCGCCCCCGCGAGACTCGACCCAATCTCCCCAGGCCCACAAGGTGCAATAGGACCACCACCGCTCCACGGCAACACCATCCACACTACCCCAGCCAGCACCGATGGCAACTGGAAACGCAACAGCAATTCCCTAAATGACTCCAAGAAACCTTGCCAACCCCCCGTCCTGGGACCTAAACCCACCGGAACCACTAAGTCAGGGCCTCCCAAGCCCTGCCCCCCAGATGGACCCAACGTCAAACCCCTAGCCGACAAGACATAGATAACCACTCACCAGACTGCACGGGAGCTATGACCCCACCAGCCGTATCCAACGATCCCTGAAGCAAAGCTCCACTCCCATGCCGAACATTCGCCGACTCCCAAACAAGTGACTCCTCATGTCTACGGTCCTACCGCACGGAAACCTGCCAGCAGGGAGCCGCCTGTCACTCGTAAAAGGCGCGTCGTCTTCGACCGAATGAGTCCACAGTCCAGCCGAGGGTAGCAAATTCCAACACCGCCTGGTCATGGAGACACCAGGAGCCGCAGCCAGAGACCCTGCTGCACTCCATTGGACCCACATGCCTTCATGGATTCCTCCCAGGCCGGAAGCTCCGCTGCCTGGCTTCTGAGCGAGCCCCTCTACCTGGAGGGTCCCGAGAGGGGCTCCTACGGTGCATGCGGATGCCTGGGGGTGATGTCAGGGCTCAACCTGGCCGGGGGTCGAGCCCTCCATCGAGTAGCATGGGAGCACTGTAGAGGGCATCTCCCGTACACTGTAGAGTAGTACCCCACAAAAAAACACTTGAACTTGGCCCTGCAGCCATTCAGGGACGTTCGCTGCTGCCGCCTGCAGTAGCAGGGACAGCAGCCTCTCCGTCTCGGCCATCTCCCCCGTCAGACACTGCGGGCGTTCAGCTTTTCTCCGCCTAACGCGCGTCTGCTCCCACCACACGTCACGCTGCCACGCTGCGCCAGAGTCCAGGGTCTTGTTGGCCTCCCCCTACAGGCTCCATCCCCGCTCTTGATGATGCAGCATCAGCAACCAATGCTAGTAATGCGGGTGGGAAGTCGACCATGCCAATCAGAATATGTACTGTTGAGGAAGAAAGTAGGAAAATTCTCCTAAACCATAGCATTTGAATAATATAATCCTATTACAAAATTGATTATATTTACAGTCCCAATATTTTAAATTTGGATCTTTGTAGTGAATACTCCACCATATTTTTAGAAATAACATCAGGCACTACAGAGTAACAAATATGAAGTGTGAGTGTTTTGCCCACAAAAGCTTTTAATCTATGATTAGGTAAAAACATTGGCTGATGATGAATATGAAATAAGGTACTAATAAAAAATGAATTGCTTCTTAATCCATACTAGGGATACGTCTATTAATACAGTGACGCCAGCCCTACATAATTTTCATTTACTGCATCTCTTTCCTACAGACTGTTGTGTAGAAAACAGTTGGGAGTCGTTCAGTTACACAGTTGTAAGGAAGCATGAGCTGGCAAGGCTTACTCATTTTCTTGGTGTTTTGATCCAAATGAATGACTAAAGTAATAATGTATGCAAGTTATTTCTAGAGCAACAGCACAGACCCCATTCTCCTCACACATAAATATAGCACCATATGTTGCATTCACAAGACACCAGGAAGTGGCCAAGCACACACAATGTGACCAAGAAAACACAAACGTTTCATTTCTCTCCTTATGCTGGTGTTGCTTTGGGAAAATTAATTCTCAACATTTCCTGTGAGAAACACTAACTCTTTATTAACTGTATCATAGACAAAGTGAAATCTATTTTTCTAAAAATGCATCTTTTAAAGCAAACATATATTGAAACAAAGTTTGAGCAAAAAAAAAAAAAATGTCTACATCCCCCAACATTTTACTTATCTGAATGCCACCATTTAAGAAGCTGCCTTGTATGAATCATCTATCAGGCTACATTTGAAGTATATACTACTGTTTAGTAAAGTATAGGCTGTATACAATGGAAAAGCTTTAGAAGGAGATTGCTAAACAGTGATTAGTGTCATACTCCCAATCACCACCCACAAAGGAGATTTCCACATCTAGCATTGTTCACTGCTTCCTGTGACAGTTAGCTAATTGTCCTTCTGTGTACTCCTGTATCCTAAGTGTGTGTTGGCTCTTGTGCATTTAAAGGGCTAGTGTCATAATTGCTAATACTTATCCTAATTCACTGAAATTTTTAGCCCCGTCCATTGCTCTATGCTGTAGAAATCCCTGGAATGCCCATTTTGGGTTATGCTTTGTGTAAACCCCCCTCTTTTCGTGCCCCAGTTTGCAGGATCTCTTGGAAGAAACAGGATGATTGACAGGTATGGCTAATGCTCATCACTGTTTTTACCTCTCCACCAATACCTTATCTTTGCATTTTTAAACGGACACTTCTGTGCCACACATTGCATGAGCAACTATATTTCTGAGTGGTAAGAAATTGTAATTATGATTGGTTCTTACCCAGCTTGTTTCCTGCCCGTTCTTTACATCTGCTGTTTGCCCTGACATTTTGCCTGTTAGCCCTTACTAAGGAAGTCTGCCTGCATTGACCTCTTGCTTGTTACTTGTGACAACTGAACTCTGCCTGTCCTGATCTTCCACTTGAATGACTATGCCTTCTACTCCTGGCATATATCTATTCTCCTCCCACCTGCTGCTTGACAAAGGCTCAGAATGAACCAAAAAGTCCCATGATCCACAGGCGTATCTCACTATTTGCTCATACCATATCCCTAGAGAAACATCATATGCATGATAGGATACCATCAGCAATGCAACCATCATCCTAAGCAGAAGAAAGGAGAAAACCACCTCCAAATGCAGGCCTGGCAGGTATATAGAAAAAACATTTCTTTATTTAGAAATAAGTTAAAATCACTTATTGGACATGAATCATATTACATATAGATCCTTAGGGTGGTAAGCAAAACAATTCTGACACATTTTGGAGTCAGAAAAGCATCCTTAGTCGTAGCATAGTTCAGACAATGTCCTAAAACCTTTATACACACCAAGAGGGGGTTAGATGTGTTCCGGGCTACCAAACAAATTTTATAAGAAAACAACCTATCATAAATGAGATAGCTGCCATATAGAACCCACGTGACACCATAAAAAGAAACAAAAAACTAGTAAACAAACATTATAAAACCAAATGTTTACTTAATACATGGTTATGAAATTACCTCAATATAAATTAGATATGTCTTGCTTAATGGGGTTGTCTCGCTACAATGAATAGCTTTCAAATTGTAGGGAACACAAAATAAGACATTTTCCAAATATATTGCATTGTTCCTACTGTTTTCCAAAGAGATACAAGTGAATTTATTACTCCATGGCTTTTCAGTTCCCTCAGTAACCGACTGTAAACAAATCTCCCTGGGCTGTTTGTTCAATGAGATAACAGAGATGAGTCATCACACAGGTTGGCCATGTCAGTCAGTGTCTGTGCTGCCAGACAGTAAAAAGCTTGATTTATCTCAAGTAAACAGCTCTGTAATTAGGGCTTTTGTTTTGGGATCAGATAAGAAGTCCTTCCAGTAGTTTGAGAAGCTAATCTAATCTAATTAGCATCTGAAAGCACAACATAGCTGTACAAGCAAGGAGCTTATGCAAATTAGCCTGAACCAGGAAGTGACAGAGAATTTCTTTCATGCATTCTTTGAAACCCTGTGGGGAGACAACTCCTTTAATGTTAAGCAAGAGCTCTGGTATTCAAGTCAAATATCCATTTGGACTCACGGCTTATTAACTTATGTCGAAGATCTCCTCCCCTTTTTGATTTGGACACCTACTCTATACCCAGAAACCTAAAGGCATTAGTGTTCTCCATGTGTGTAGCCTGAAAATGACACAAACCCGCTGATTACTTAAAGCAGTTGCCACGGATGGCATCGGACAATTGCCTTCTAATACGGACTTTAAGTGGACACGACTTCCAGCCCACAGAGATTGCATTCCCTACATGAACTTACTATTACAATTAATGTGACTTTGTATATGATAAGATTTGTCACTGCTGGTAGATGTAAATGTTTGTGAATTCTTGGTGAAACAGCAAGTTGTGCATTATTTGTGTCTGCACCTGTAAAAACCTTTAGTGTGTAGCTGAAGTGCAGAATGATGAATCCTCATACAATACTTTGATCACCAATATGCAGGATAATTTGAAAAAGCAGGAGGATGATGAAATACAAATTAAATAAAATAAATTTCACATTGGAGTGCCGTGGAATTTTCTATTTTTTTGCTTCATGGGGTTTAGCTGACCCTTCTCCACAGAGCACCCATTAACCTCTCTTACTTGGTGTGCTTGACCATATCTCTCTAACCAGGTTACTCCTAATCATCTGAGCTGTGATATTAGTAGATGCATCACCTAAGGAATGTTGTTTGGGCTATATGAAAGGCCAAACACCAGCAGATCCTGTTGTTAAACTTTGTTATCTGATTTAAATTGCAGTAGGCTTCGGGCTTGGGGGCTGCCAAGATGAAGTGTAATGAATTTTCCAGGTCTACTTTTATAAAGAACATGCTCTTATCTGAGAAGAAAATGAGTTCTGAAATCATTTTTGCTTAGTGCTTTAACATTAGATCCACTTTTAATGGTCCAAAATTTTGGCAAATTATATGTTGGAGCATTCATACATGGTCTTTATCTTTTGCCTTTATTCTTGTATTTTGGAACCATTATGTGGTTTCGGAGTTTTTTTTATTAGTAATAGGTGGTTAAGTTAACACCTTATGTGTGTTTAGTTTTTGCTTATGTTCCTCTTTTGTTTAAATGGTATTTACCTGATGACGTATGTATCAGTAACATAACATGTGTCATAAATTGCTTTTAATTTTGTTATTTTATGTAATAAATGTATTGAAATACTTACCTTCCACAATCCTTTCATCCTTACCCAATCTGACCACCTTAGCTTTCCTTTTTACCTGATGAAGATTTTACCATTCACCTATAACTTGGCATGGTATCCTGCAAACGACTGCTGGCATTATATGGTTTTAATTGTATTGATAGTTGTGTCTCCCCATTGCATAACTTCATAAGGTATGTGTGACCTTTGAGCACTAAGATATATGCTTCTGATGTTATAACACTAGGAAAGCACAGCTTTTCTTTCTTTTTTTGTATTAGGTATACATTCCATGTATGTACTTTTTCTTATGATTTTCTGAGGTACAATTATGTTTATGTATTATAGTTTATTGTATCTTGATAAAGTGTGATGTTTTATTATATTTTGTAGTTTATTGTACTATAGCTGCTTATTCTTTAATTTTGTATACACCTCATGTTATGCATTTTTTTTGTGGCCCATATTATTTATGAATAATTTATTTCACATTTAAAAAGTTGTTTTATTATTGTGCAAAAGTAGTAAGCAAAATCCTATACAAATTTAATAACTCCTTAACCATTCTCTCTCTCAGAATAAAGTTATTATGTATTTTATATTCCACGGTCGATGAAGTCAAAGTAGAATGCAAAAAAATATATAAAAATGGTGGAATTGCTGCTTTTTCATCCCACTCCAAAAGTAAATTAATAAAAATCATATTTATAAGTTGTATATACCTCAAAATGCCCTTTTAAAAAATGAAAAACAGAAAAGTTATGGCTCTTGGTATACAACAAAAAATATCTTGATTCTAAGTGGCCAAAACTGGCTGGTCACTAAGGAGTTTAGAATCAAACAAGACTGAAAAGGTCTTACATTTTTAGAAAACCCTAAGAATGCATTGATTGCATATTACCAAGGATACTGTGGACTGCAACAATTCTATGGAAGTCTTTATACTGTCTCTTCAAGAGCCCTAGTGTAGGAATATATTCTGTTGAGTCCCTGTCAAGAAGGTCTTGAATCAATTCAGCTTGTAACTTTTAAGCCATAAAACTCTTTTAGAGCTCTATTAAAGTTTCATAGGGCAAAGTATTAAATTCAACAGAAAGGTGAAAGACAGAACACTTAACTTTGTCTACAGCCATTAGCAGGCCATTCACTATTAAGAAAAATATTTATTGTACCCAGAATTTTAGAGTATATGTACATTGTAAATACCTGTGGAACCCGAGAGTGGTGTGGAAGCATTAACAGACATAAAGCATTTTTTTTTACCAGTATTAACTTATCTTAGGCATCTGACCAGTAGATGAACTTTATAATATATGCAAGCATCCTGAAGAAATATCTAACTATGTTAGCCAAATCAGTTAATAAGGTGTGCCATCAGCTAAGTGTCATTGAAATTTATAAAATACTACAAAAAAGCTAGACCTTTTTATAAAATTCCTTCTGTATCATAGTATAGCTACATTCTTGTATACATCTGATATATACAGGCAGTCCCCGACTTACGTCGTTCCGACTTACATACGTCCCCTAGTTACAAACGGAGACTTATGGGGCGTGGCTGACATTCAACACTGAGTCACACCCCATGATAACCAAGTGCCAGCATGCCACAGCTGCACATGAGATACAGAACGTTAGGTGAAATCTTCTAAAAAAGGGCACAGACAGCAAAACAAATGTAAAAACTGTTCCCTGTACTATCCAAAATTAAAAATATTTTTTTGCTTGCATTACATTTAATAACTATACCTGTTCCAACTTACATACAATTTCAACTTACAGTCCCTATCCCGTTTGTAACCCGGGGATTGCCTGTATTTGTTTTTATTATAAGGTTTTAATATGTCTTGATGTAAGCAAAGGGTTAAAGGTAGTGACGTGTTGCTTGATGTTTTGGAATGCCCACAATTCCTTTCCCTTGCCCTCTATTTAAGCATGTAGATTTAGAATTTTAGTCACGCTGTGAACAAGGGCTTATCTTAAGCCCGAAATGCGCTAGCATTACCGCATGTTTTTACCCTCTGTACATTGAATTTTGAATAAAGCTATCTTTCCTTATATGCTGGATCCGATTGCGTTATATTCGGTTTTACCTGAGGTCCTGTGGCCGGGGATCGTGGATTCCGTGCATTGTGGAAGGATCCGAACGAAAGAGAGGAGACCAGGTGTATCAATCACCGCAGCAACAGTGAGCATTCCTGCCTTTGCTTTTGTTTCACTTTATACATATGTGTAACCTGTGCAGCTACACCAAAAACCTTGACAGTACAAGCTATCACTGTCTTTTAGATTGGCTGTAAGGAACTGAGGTAGTGAAGTAATTGCTTATGTTTATTAGTGGATTGATTGAGAGACCTGTGGTGGTGTTTTATGTGAAGCTATAGGACTGCAAAGAGCTATAACATTGTTATTCCATATAAAGGAGTCCTCACTTGAGAAAGATCTATATATCATGTATAGATTTTAGCTTGACTGTGATATCACAGATTTCTGTGCTATCTGCTATATTCTCTAAACAAAGGTAATTGAAAATCATTGAAAGAGTTAAGATAACTTTCTTCACCATGACATCATGTGCATTACCTGTCAAGTTAACTGTCACGTACACACTCACCAGCACGTGACTGGGGGGCCACTGTAATGGGATAGACTTATCTCCACTTGCGCTCACCTCTCAATCAGGTAGCGAATCAAGCATAAATCATACCACAAGACAGTTCCAGCCCCCCCAAGAAATACACGCTGCCACCACCTTCCTTCAATAATCAAAAAGGAATCAGCCGGAAGGAATCTGATTCCTAACAGATATTCTAAAAACACGTAAAAAATGCTCAACTCACTGCTCTAAAGCAGCTACAAAAATAAAATACACTCCTTCAAGGAAATGGATCCGTGCAACAACAAGAACTTACGAATTAAGGCTAACTTTAATTTTAAAATGATTTTCAGTGCTTACATAAACAGAATATAATAACAGTAACTATGACATACACATCAATACAGTTATGGAAATAAAAGGGAGAAATGCTTAGAAAGAATTCACACTTACAACATGTTTCAGCTTTCAGATCCAAGGGGTTTGGAAAGGAGAATGGAACACAGCTCAATCAGAAATTGAACCCCAGGCTATGAACACAGATTAGTCTCTGGCTTGGTGCTTTATACCTGTCCAGGTTTTCTCCTCCTCTCTCATATCTGCCTACTCTTTTACTGGCTGAAATTATGATGAGGTAGGCGGACCCTTGATTGTCTTATGAGGGTTTTGCGTACTGTTGCCATTAGATGGCAATCACGGACTGCGCGTCTGCTGGGGGGCAGGTCAATGAAAGTTTTATTGTGGGGGGGTCAAAGGTTATCAGGTATCCGGAACAGCTGCATCTATAAAGGGGGCCATAAACTTGCTTAAGACCCCTGTTATCTAAACAATTCAGTAATTAACCAGGCAAAGGGCTGGGGGTGAGACTCTGCAGACCCAGGTTAGAAATTCCATTGCTCAGGAAGGTGGAGAGGGGCTTCACAATCTGAGCTGCAGGATTTAAGTACAATCCAGAATACATTCAATTTTCAATGTGCTACATAACATTAACTTTGCTACATCTGTAGCATAAAGTTAAATATAATATCAGACAAATAAACCAAATGTTATCTCCAGACAAGTGAAGTTTAATTATAACGTTCTTCAGGTATTATGGAACCTTACCATGTAACAATAGACCGCTTGCATAATACACTGCAATAATTCTGCATTGCAGTGTACTGGGCCTCTCACTACCTGAATAAGCCCTGCCTGTGGCAGATCCATTTAGCAGTACTAAGATGGAAGACTATGAAGTAACAAAAGAAGTCCCCTTCCTCCATCTTATCACTTAGACACTGCAAACAATAGTGACCACGGCATCTAATGGCTTAGGCAGCCATAGTACAAAGCTGCCACCCACTGAGCATGAAGCAAGCTCAGCCAATAAATCTGTTTTATGAATAACCATACCTCCCACCATAAAGACGTTGCGGATGGCACAAAGGAATTATGTATTCCAGACATATGTACATAAATGAAAAATGACATAAATGACAAAATAGACGTGTCACTAAATAAATCTAAACATTATTAAAAATGCCTGAGATGTATGAGTTGTTTTAAATTTTCTATGGTAATTGTGGCAGAATTCTGGTGGAATTTTTTTTTACCAATATATTGGCTTATATGTTTTCCACCACATTTAAAATGCATTTTACACAATTTTTAGACACTACTGGGCCTTACCCAAAAAATGGGTGTGGCTTAATGAAGATGACTGCAAGTTTAATGAAAAATGGACGTGAATAAATGTGTGCCAAAAACATCTTCAGAATTATGGTGTAATTATTGTGGTGAAGTAAGCTGGCTAATAGAAAAAGGGTAAACTTAGACTAATGTGTCTAAACAGATTTATTATACAACACGAGCCACTGTGATAAATCTGGTGCAATTTTAGACTGTCTAGTTGAAGTTTATACTGTCTAAGTATCAGACAGTATTTGTAAATGTCACCCATTGTGTGTGAAGAAATCCTAAAACTACAGACCAGCACTTTATAACTTTTTTCTTAGTGTTACTGAAATTTGTAGATGTAATACTTTAGTTTGTGTATTCAAATTAGGAATAATTAACACCTTCACAGCTAAATGTGTTTAATATGAAATGGCTATTGGGAAAGTAATTTCATGACAGTTTGAAAATATTAATTTTCACAAGAAACCGTAACCGTCCTTGACAAGGCTGTCCTGCATCACTCCAGGGACGGCTTTCATTATCTTTTCAATATGGCAGCTCTCAAGCAGTTCCAGACTAGCGTGCAAATATTACAGGGTTGAAAATAAATTATGAGCGGGGAAAAAATAATTGAATTCAGCACACCCATCCATTCCACACTCACAAAGGATCATCTTTCCACCTGTGACTGCTTAATAACACAGCAAATCTAAATTATTAAACACTTGTGAAAAAAGGTTTGGCATACTAATGCTTGTCTTTTTTTTTCCCCAACTCTATTTGGAGCGTAAGGTCTGAATGTGGAATTTAAGTAAATGCATTCGTTAAAGTCAAGTAAGTAGTCTATGAATATTTGATGCACCAGCTGCAGTAAAGTGCAAACTTAAGGTAATAACTGACTGTGTAGGGGGCTGATTGAAAATTTTTCTCTTGCTGTTTGTTCAGTGTTACTCCTCCTGTGAGTTATCTTAAATACATTTTTTTTTATTAATCAACAATAAAGCTTTTCAGATGGTACAAAAGAAAAACAACACATTTTGGGTATTAATTTGTGAATACAAATATCATATCAGTTTTTAGATACAATAAACTCTTTACTAAATCAGTCAGCAAAATTTTTTTTAAAAATTGCGGTACTTGAACCAGGTACTTGAAGGAACATGCAATTTACACTCACAATCCTTGTTGTGTATGTTGGGGAAAAATAAGTAACAACTAAGGGCCACATGTATGAAACTGTTTAGGTCTAAAACTCACTCTTTTGCACTTAGTAACCTTTGGGCAAAAAAGTGAGTTTTAGACCTAAACAGGTTCATACATGTGGCCCTAAATATTTAGAAGTTACAACAACTAAGGCAGCAAAAATCTTGCCTTTAATAAATGGGGATAAGATTCCAAGTACATCTATACTGTAACAAATAAAGGACAAACATTATATAGTGTTTTATAGTAATGTCCACATTATTCACCCTACTGACTTATTTCAACCCACATAAATTAGGGTTTATGTTTAGTGTGGCAAAAGGGTCAAACAGAAGAACCCAGGCATTCAGTTAAAAAATGTAGCACTGAATCTCTTTATTGCTGTAGTTAAATAGGTGTTTCAGTTTTTCTTAAATTATTGTTAAATGGAGCCAGGGTGGAAAAAAATAGAAGAGGCATACACACTTCCCTATCCACCATCACAACTGTCCTGAAGAGTCCTGGGATCAGATCCTTTTGACTTCCTGTGCAGCATGCTGTTCAACAAGTGAGGTTTGCACTTCATTCACTCACTTTGGAGCACAAGCCTCTGCTGATGGACGACATGCTGCACAGAGAGTGAAGCACGAGGCAGATCCAGGAGTTCAGGGAGGAAATGATTATGCCAAATAGGCATGTAATAATCAAATCCCAACATATAGCAATGGGATCTTACCACAGGCCAAATTAGTACACAAGAGATTGGTGTGGCAATTATACTCCAGAATAAGGGTAGATATGCATCTCTATGTCTCTGTTCATTTGAGAACTGAAGTGCCAGTGTTGGTAGGAGTAGTGAGCCTTTTAATGTCTTCTTAAATGCTCGGTCACACAACTTGGCCTTTTGTAAGCTCAAATCATGGACCCAAATAATCCCTTGAAGTTTCTGGAAACTTGTACGGTATATGGTATGTATGACATTGTAATAAGATATGTAAGTTTTTGAGCAATAGGACCATCTTAATCCAACTGGTAGAGAGAACAGTGGTGTTGTATATTTCCTACCTAGATGAGAAACATTTAATAGAAAGCAATTAAGTGCATGCCTCTGACTTTCATACATAGATGTATAAGTTGTATTGACAACTTTAAAGGCTGTAAAGTAGCGTGGAATAGGAATAAAAATGTCTGTTGGAAAAATGTGTGGTTTAGAACAGTTAATGTCGAGGCGAGAATTAAAAGATGGTCAAAAGCACATCAGAAAGTTAGACAGAGACTTGTGTTCAATCCAGCTACCTCCATGAACACATACTATGACTCTGCAAATATTTTAAAAGTGTGATAGTTTTATCATTTTAACCAGGAGTTAAAGTGAAAATGGCCATGTTTCTGCAATAAGTTCATTTGAAGTCAAAGGGGGTCTCTGAGGCTGGTAAAACAGTGATAGTCACCTCAGGTATCATATTGTGCATATTGTTGAAATTATCAAGCCAAAGTTTGGAATGTAAGTATCAAGAGATATGCAAAGTCAATGATCAACAAGTGGCAACCTCTAATGAGCAGGGGACACAAAAACTGCCCAGATTAGGTATCTGAATGAAAAATTATTTGGCAGGGAAATGTGTGAGAGAAAAACATAGAGTTAGAAACCTTGGTTATTTGGGACTTAGCAAATCTTGAACATTAAAGTCATGGATTGTGTTACAACGAGGAGGTATCCAGGTGGGTTTGCTCAGAAGGAGTCCTTGGCAAAGTTGAGTATGGCAGTGCAGGAGGGTCTTTGGTATTAGTAGAAACAGATGGATATCTGAAATAACTCAGTACCAAGGTGATGATCTATAGTCTCTGCTCACCAGGGAAAACAATGCTCTCTCAGTTAGCAAATATGAACAAAGTGCTTCTAGTTAAAGTTAGACGTATAGGCCATAGCTAACAACTCTACTAGGCTATGGAAAGTGACAGGATATGAGTTGGCTTTAGAGTGGGGAAAGAGAGGGGCTGATGTAGGTTCCATAATCTAACATATATCTCTAGATCATAAGTGCTCTGTGCTGCAGAAAAACTGAAGGAGAGCACAATGCTGGTGCCGTCTAATTATTGCAACAATTTTTACCTAGCCAACAAAAGGAAAGGCTAAGAATGCAGAATAGGCCCCATGATGGAGATATTGTCAATTAGAACATGTTTGAGCAAGGATAACTAGGCTGCAGTGCTAATTACTTTTAGGCCACATAAGCCAGGTGAACGGAGCTACAAGGTGGAATTTCCCAGAGTAGTGTGCACAAAGAGGATTGATGAATTCCTGGGCACCAGGTTCAGCAATGTGCCATGTGGTGGCACTAGAGTGAGTGTTGTATTTGTTGGTAACTATTGCTTACGTTCAGGACTGTACCCAGACTGCCCAGGAATGCCCCCTGTCCTCCCCAAAACCATCCTCAAACCATGTGGTACCAACCATTTTGGGAGTGGGGTTTACATAGGTCACGCCCCTTTGCAGGCCATTGCGGATGCCCTCAGACCTTTACAAAACCATCCTCAAACCATGTGGGACCAGTCGTTTTGCGGGTGGGGTTTACATAAGTCATACCCCCTTTGCAGGCCATTGTTGGCTGCCAGAATTGCTTTGACAAGCCACATGCGGCCCATGTGCTATATATTGTGCAGGCCTAGAATAAAGCCAGCTCATGTTAATTTGCAAAGTATATGTCTGCCAGTGTTGTTTCTGAGCTATTCCTGATATCAGCATCAGTCCACCAAGGTTAACAACACCCAACACATTACTTAGCCCCTCTTAGCCACAGAGCCTCACAATAGGCTTCCTGTTTTCTAGATATCAGTTTTAAGCACTCATCTCATAACTGCGAAACATGCATTGGGGTGGTTTGCTTCTGGCCCTCCTTCAGACTGCTATAGGTTAAGTATTCAGTATTCACTTCTGTTATCTATATGAGATTTTAAACCTATCCTATATGCATCTATTATATACTATTATTTTTGCATGAAAGGGGATGTATCGCTTCCTTAGTTTGGCTGATTCATACTGCTCTCAGCTTCTCAACTCTAGAAATGCAGGGGTGTTTCTTCCCCTCCCAGCTGAGGGACATCATCCCCCCCTTCACTGTTCCTGCTGGCTCCCGAGACCCCCCCCCTCCCCCTCTCTGTGTCTTTCCCTATGCAGTCTTATTTTGTAAGAGCTGTATACATACCACAGGCTGCATTCAATCTAGACTGAGCAATGATCTCCCCCTCTCACATCTGGAGATTTTGTTTACAGTTGAATCCAGCTCTATGAACGGCACAGATCTCGCTTCTATGCAGGAGAGCTAGGCACCGAGACACAACTGTGCTGTTTTCTCATTGTAGAATCTGCTGCAGTCTGTTTCTGCTGGGTGTGGAGAAAATGCTACGGCCCCTCAATCTGAGTCAGGCAGGGATTGACACAAATTGTGCTGTTTCCTGATTGTGTAAGCCCTTCAGTGTAATTCTGTTTCTTCTGGCTGTATAAAGTGAAAATGTGCCGGTCCCTTACTCTGAGTGAGAGACACATGAATGCTCGCTCCTGTGAATAAGACCGGGGGCTGTACAGAATGTAAATGAGCTCTCAGCTAGTGAAATGCAAGGAGGAGGGATCCGACCAGGACTGGATATCAGTGTAAACAAAAACACAAGATAAGGAATACTGTGAATACAAGACAGCTTTGCTAATGACATCCAATTGCAAAGTTGCTTGTTTTCACTGTCCCCTTATTCTGAAGACCATTTAATGAAATGATACAACCCCTTTAATTTGTCTATATTTGTTTATGGGGTTTGTGAGCTGCCTTTTTTGTCCCATTGGATGTATGTTTCTATTATTGATTTTTAATGCATACCAATAACAGTATCAGATTTTATTTCAGTGTTGGCAGTCTTTTTACGGTTTTCTATTGCAAATTTTAGTGTATTAACACATATGTGGTTCAATGGTATCTAATATGTAATATGTATTTGTAGGTTTGGCTTACAAATACATATTAAAATCCATTCAAAAGCACACAGGTCATTCTAACAAACAAGTGTGAAAGAGCCCAGTGGTAATAGCAGAAGATCTACAGGTGATTTTGGTATCTTTTTGCTGTGGTTTTACTGGCATTGGATAGGGAGAAATTCAGCCATGCACACAGCTTTCCCATCCCTTGCTGTGTAGCTGCTCTCTACATTTCGTGAGTGTATGATGCTCTTTGATCAGTCCACTCAGTAAACAGTAAGAAAACCTAAAAAAATTATTTAAACTTAGCAAAGTAATCTTAATAAGTGTGATTAATTGATATTAAAGTTTCTTTTTTCCTCTTAGTGCATTACAAATTTATTTTAGGTACACTGTAATGACAGCAATTTTGATTACCTGCAGCTGTATATGGGGTTTCTGAATGACGCAACAGTCTCTGATTAGCTGAAAAACACTATGCTTTTGATGCTGACAGGAAGCCTGTCTCTCTATGCATGAGCCTGACTTAGAATCTCCAATAGAAATGTATAGAGGGAGCTACTTCCAGGTCGTCATACAGCTATGCTCTGTGCTTCAGCTACTCAAAATGCAGGTCACATGACCTAGTGGCAGCAGTGAGAAATCAAATAGGCAGCTGGAGGTAAACAAAATTACTGGCACTGCTGCATACCTAGAAGCAATTTCTAATCAACTAAAGGAAAAAAACTTAGGGTAGTCCTGTTATTTGAAATTTTCATTTCCTCTTAATGACCACAATATGTCTTTTGTCTGCAAAATAAAAATGAGCTGGCATCAGTGCCCTGTACTGGATGAAGCAAAGGCTCAGACCCTTTTCTAATAGCGAATACTGTGCATACCTGAGCTGTTTAACCTTTTAGATGCCACAGTGAATAGTTACCTTTGCATCTAAGGGGTTTTAGAGGAAAGGGGTTCCCTTTCTCACCCATTGGTGCTCCCTGCAATGTGTTCCCAAGAAGCTGATGGGTTTTAAATGTAGCAGGGACATATTGAAGGCTCCCAGGTCTGCCTTATGTATATGCTTTTTAAGCTCTTCCTAGGTAGGGTCCAGTAGGACACCTGGTAGTTTCACACTGACCGGTATAATGCATTACATAAGTGTATTGGTGTGTTATATGACCAATTAAATGATTGCATGTTTAAGTCTCCTAGTGGGACTAAAACTTAATAATAAAAAAAGTTTAAAAAAGACATAAATTAAAAAATAGGAACTTTCCCTTAAACCTACATACAAATATGCATAACACTGGACAACAAAGATCATGCTTACTGAATAGGGATGAGCGATATTATCGACAAAAGTTGAAATCGGCACGGTTTTTAGGCTGGTCGGAAATTGCCGATCACGCGATATTTTAGGTAACAATCTTACAGATAATCTATTATTATCGCGCCATTTTCAGTGTTTCCTGTCATTTTGGTGGCCAGCCAATCAGCTCCGAGGATAGAGAGGGGTGTGGAGGATGTACAACGTCACCACTTTGCAGTGTATGGATTTCATTGGCTGCAAAAATAACGTGACCTTGTTTTATCTATGCTGCTGCATTTCCTGTTTGAGCTCATACTCTGTCTATCGCACTTCACAGCAGGACGTGGCTCTCTGCGTTTAAACCAATAGCTGTTGTAACAGCTCTAATAGTCTCTTCTAATACAAGAAACCATCCACCTGGAGCTTAGAATAGAGTTAGATTAGAGAATTTCACTTATTTAGTTAGAAAATGTTTTAAGGATATCTACTGGTGTGTCCAGCTGCGGGGGGGGGGGGGGGGGGTGCAGGAGGAGAGGCATTTGAAAGGAAGATATTTTGCAGCTCAGTATGTTCTATGATCTTCAATTGAAAAATAATTGTTTTCTACCACTTTTTTGGCCAGCAGACCTCTGATAGCAGTTGAAATTGTCCCTATGTTTTCAGTTCTATTGTAATCACTGCATGTCAGTGTTCCCAAAAGCCGGCTTAACTTATCCCTATAACTTTTAGATAGTTTTACTGAAGTCTGTGTGTCTGTTTGGTGCAAAGAGCTCAGTTGTACGCATATTGTGTTATACATATTTCCTAGTAAATTACGCCTGTAGTCAGTGGTGCGAAGGCTGTCATATTAATCCATATAATATTTAAATACTCTTATTGGAGTCCGTGTGTCTGTTTGGCCAAAGAGCTCAGTTGTACGCATATTGTGTTATACATATTTGATAGTAAATTACGCCTATAGTCAGTGGTGCGAAGGCCGCCATATTAATCCATATAACTTTTTAATACTTCTATTTCACTCAGTGCGTCTCAGTTTGGCGCTAATCGTGCCTTTGTACCATCGTTTGTTGAAAGCTATCAATTGCTAGTCTTACTGGGCAGATGTAGATCTCAGGGACTGAAGGAAGAACACTGTTGATTTGGTTTTGCGGTTTTTTCACCAGACCGCATTTCACAGATATTTGATAGAAACAATTCTGTTTCTAATCCTAGTTGGCTGTTGGAAATTAGAGGGATTTAAGAATAGCTGTGATTTGTAGTCTTTCAATAAGAGACTGTCAAAAACTCTTCCATACCTTCTTAAATTTTTATCTTTCTGAACATGGAGCGAAATGCAGGTGGTAAGCGAGCAAAGAGGGGTGTAGGACATGGAGGTAGAGGTACGAGAGAAGGTGCTCCTTCCAGTGCTGGTGACAACATGCAAGCCAGCGGATTGTCGGATGCAGGACCGTCAGGCCTGTCATCGCTGAGTTGGTGCCCTGTGAATCTCAGTAACGAACTGCATCGCCAATCTGTTCTTCAGTGGTTAATGCAACCTGCATCCAGCAGTCTTACCTCCTTGTCCTCCCAGTCACGGCCACAAATGTCAATGTCCAGTTCAACTAAAATGGTGGTTCAAAGACTCTGGTTTCTCTGCTAAGAATAAGAAATCTATTGAATATCCCAATCTGCCTTCAGTTGTGAGACTAGTGCCACATGATAACATTCTTCCAGTACCAAAGCCACCAGAGACATGGAGCCTAGAGGAGGCAGCCGATGAAGATGTTGTAGTCCATTAGTCAGAGATGGGGAACGACGCTGATTCAGACTTTGAGCCACATATGTTTTGTGAGCCTCATCCTATAACACAGCCATAACTGAATGACTTGGACCGGGACTTACGTTTGTCAAAAGAAAATGCAGAGTTACTGGCTTCAAGCCTTTTAGGATGGCATTTGCTTTCATCTGGTACAAAAGTGTCTGTCTTTTGAAGCGTTAAAGATGGCTTAACACAGTTTTTTGAACAGGTCAACAGCCTGTGCTTCTATACCAATATATTGCTGGATTGTTCGCAGTTTAGGATTGTGAGCATGAGCTGAAACAGTGGTGTCTCTTTATTGAATCATCACTGTTAAGCTGAATATCTGTCATCTTACACAATGGTAATGTTTATCCTTCAATATCTCTTGGCTATGTTGCACACATGAAAGGAACATATGAGAAAATGGAACTGTTGCAGAAACTCATTAAGTACAGCAACTACAACTGGAACATCTGTTGAGATTTAAAAGTAGTGTTACTGCTGCTTGGATTTCAGCTTGGATATACCTAGTGCTGATGTTTCATTTTTGAATGGCTCAGCTGTGCTAAGCAGACACATTGTAGTAGAAGGAATTGGCCAATCCATAACCAGTTGACTCCTGGGCAGAAGAATGTCGCACATAAAGCACTTGTCGACCCAGCAATGATTTCTCTGCCTCCACATAAAACTCTAGCTTATGAAAGTTCTGTGAAAGTAATGAACAAGGAAGCAGAAGGATTTTGTTATTTGAGACAAATGTTCCCAATAATAACCAATGCCAAGATTAATGAAGGCATTTTTGTTTGTCCACAAATCCAACACTTTGTGAATGACAAGCACTTTGAAGAGCTGCTGGTAGGGCCTGAAAAAATTGCTTGGAAATCATTCAAGGATGTTAGTGAGAATTTTCATTGCAACTATCAAGCACCAAACTACATCAAATTGGTAGACTATCGTCTTGAAACTTACAAAACGATGAAGGGCAACATGTCATTGAAAATTTATTTTCTGCATTCACATTTGGAATTCTTCTCTGAAAATCTTGGTGCAGTGAGTGAGGAACATGGTAAACGTTTTCACCAAGATATTGCCATGATGATAAGTGTTATCAAGGATTTTGGAATCCATGGATGCTAGCTGACTATTGCTAGACACTAATATGGGATGCATAGGGACGTTGAGTCCAAATGAAAATAGGCAGCAAAACACTTTTGTTTCAGTGGAACTAATACTGTGGGTAACATTTAAATGCTTCATAACCAGTAAAACTTGATCTCATGTTTCTCAAAATTTCTATATGATACAGATCAGAAATCATATTTCTGCTTAGCTCAAATGGGTTTATCATAATCACCTCAAATTTTCAAGGAAGCAAACCTTTCGAAAAAATTTGCTGTCCAGTGATTGGTATTGCTGCAAAGATCCAAATTATAAAATTATCACAATATTTATTATACATGGTGAACAGCATAAAAAAACAGATAAAAAACAATGCCAAAATTAAAAATTGTTAATTTTCTTTCAAAAAAACATAATTGAATTTAGAGGCAGAGGATTAAGAATGCAGAGAAACACAATTAAAAAAAGGATTTTTTGTGCAACATTTAAAAAAAAAAAAAACCCATATAATATTGCTTGACACAAAAATTTCTGACTTTATAGAATTTCACAGTTTTGAGATGGGCGAATCGATTCTAACGAAGGGGAAACGTTTTGAATTTAGGAAAACTTCGGTTCTTAAAAGAAATCGAACTTTGGGGTGATTTGCGGGAGAATGTGCTTTTCATTGAAAAATGGGTGCGAGCAAAAGGCGTTACATGGGGGAAAGCACCTGGGAGAAGAAGGGCAAGCCTGCATGAATGTGCAGAGATGAAGCCAATCAGAAAACCGGCGGGATTCTTTTTAGGTCACCGCACTATAAAAAACCCACGCGCCGCTGGGACTCCCCACCCCCTCACTGACTGACAGGGAAGGGGGTGCTGGGGAAAAAGCGCTTTGAAGAACTGATTTTTTCACAGCATTTTTGTGGGGGGTTTTCAGCTTGTTCAGAGATTTTCTCTGAAGTTCTACTTCTGATTTTTTGGGGTATTGGATCTAAATCCAGTGTGTCCCTGCAGTGCTATACATTCAATATCCAAGTGGGATCTAAGCCAGTTCCCGTTTATTCATTTAAAAGAAACAGCGTTTTTACAATACAAATACCCCTTTCATTTTTGGCTGCTCAATTCTATTGCCAATTTACATCCAGGGGGTTTAATTTAAGGGTTTTTTTGTGGTGTGGACAAAAATAAACCGTTTTTTCAACGCCAATTATATTTTTTTT